>NW_026473849.1:0-11491 GCF_026875155.1 Cherax quadricarinatus
CCCCCTCCTAGGCCGACCCCTACCCCGCCTTCCTTCCACTACAGACGTTCATTTTTGAAGTCATTTCTTTTTGCTCCATTCTCTTTCATGTCCGAACCCCCCTAAACCCCCTTCCTCAGCCCTCGGGACAACTTTTGGTAATCCCGCACCTCCTCTAATTCAAACTACGAATTCCTGCATTATATTCACACCACACATTTGCCCTCAGACATGACATCTCCACTGCCTCCAGCCTTCTCCTCGCTGCAACATTCATCACCCACGGTTTTCACACCCATATAAGAGCGTTGGTAAAACTATACTCTCATTACATTCCCCTCTTTGCCTCCAAGGACAAAGTTCTTTGTCTCCACAGAAACTCCTAAGTGCACCACTCACTCTTTTTTCCCTCATCAATCTATGATTCACCTCATTTTTTCATGACCCATCCGCTGACACGTCCACTCCCCAAATATCTGAATACGTTCACACTCCTCCATACTCTCTCCCTCCAATTGATATTCAATCTTTCATCACCTAATCTTTTTTTATCCTCATAACCTTACTCTTTCCTGTATTCACCTTTAATTTTCTTCTTTGCACACCCTACCAAATTAAATCCACCAATCTTGCAACTTCTCTTCAGAATCTCCCAAGAGCACAGTGTCATCAGCAAAGAGCAGCTGTGACAAACTCCCACTTTGTGTGGGGATTCTTTATCTTTTAACTCCACGCCTCTTGCCAAGACCCCCGCATTTACTTCTCTTTACAACCCACTATAAATATATTAAACAACCACGGTGACATCACACATCCTTGTCTAAGGCCTACTTTTATGGGAAAAAATTTCCCTCTTTCCTACATCTCTAACTTGAGCCCCCACTATCCTCGTAAAAACTCTTCACTGTTTTCAGTAACCTACCTCCTACACCTACCACTTGCAAAAATCGGGCCACATTGCCCCCCTATCCACCCTGTCATACCCTTTTCCAAATTCCATAAATGCCACAAGACCTCTTTAGCCTTATCTAAAAAACTGTTCACTTATATGTTTCCACTGTAAACACCTGGTCCCAACACCCCCTACCTTTCCTAAAGCCTCTTGTTCATCTGGGTAAACCTATTCTCCGTCTTACTCTTAATTCTTTCAATTATAACTCTACCTAACACTTTACCAGGTACACTCAACAGACTTATCCCCCTATAAATTTTTGCACTCTCTTTTATCCCCTTTGCCTTTAACAAAGGAACAATGCATGCTCTCTGCCAATCCCTAGGTACCTTACCCTCTTTCCCTACATTTAATTTAAAAAATTGCACCAACCACTCCAAAACTATATCCCCACCTGCTTTTAACATTTCTATCTTTATCCCATCAATCCCGGCTGCCTTACCCCCTTTCATTTTACCTACTGGCCTCACGAACTTCCCCCACACTCACAACTGGCTCTTCCTCACTCCTACAAGATTTATTCCTCCTTGCCCTATACACGAAATCACAGCTTCCCTATCTTCATCAACATTTAACAATTCCTCAAAATATTCCTTCCATCTTCCCAATACCTCTAACTCTCCATTAATAACTCTCCTCTCCATTTTTTAAATGACAAATTCATTGTTCTCTAGGCTTTCTTAACTTGTTAATCCACTCCAAAACTTTTCTTATTTTCAACAAAAATTTTTGATAACACTCACCCACTCTCTCAATTTGTCCTTTTACTTGCTTCACCACTCTCTTAACTTCTCTCTTTTTCTCCCATTTACTCTTCCCCCTTGCATCACTTCTATTTTTGTAAAAACTTTCATTGCAAAATTTTTTTCTCCCTTACTACTCTTTTACTTCATTCCACCAATCCTCCTCTTCCCTCCGCACCCCCTTTCCGAAACCCCAAAAAAATTTTTCTGCTGAAAACACTCTAACACTACTTTTTAAACCAACCCCTACCTCTTTCGCCCCTTGCCTATGTTTTCCATTCCCCTTCCTCCAATAGTGTTTATTCTTCCCCTAACTGCCCCCTCTTTTTTTTTAAAAAACCTTTACCTCTCTTTCCCTGATGCTTTTTTTCTCCTTGTATCCCATCTACCTTTTACCTCAGTTAGCTACAACAAAAAGTGATTGATATACTGGGGGCCCCTCTATAAACATGTACACCCTGAAGTCTACCAACAGTTTTTACTACCAAAAAAAATTCCAACAAACTACTGTCATTTCGCCCACATCATATCGTGATCTTATTATCTTTTTTCCCCTTAAAATATTTTCCCTATAACAAAAACCCTTTCTATAAAAAAGTTCAATCAAAGAGCCCCCTTTTTCATTTACACCTGGCACCCCAAACTACCTACCACACCCTCTCTAAAAGTTTCTCCCCACTTTAGCATTCAAGCCCCCTACCACAATTACTCTCTCACTTGGTTAAAAGGCTCCTAACATTCATTTAACACTCCCAAAATCCTCTCCCCCCTCTCATTCCTCTTTCCCAGGTATACACGCTTATTTGACCCACTTCCGCACCCAATTTTTAACTTTAACCCCACAAAATTTCTTAATTTACACTTTCATATTCTCTTTTCTCCTTCCATAACGACTTTTAAACATTATGTCCCCCCTTCCCCTTTGCTTAACTCTCCGATACTCCAGTTTAAAAACCCTTTTATTTCCCCCCCTGAAACCCCTCCCCCCCTTCAGCTTTGTTTCGCTTAGGGCCAGGACTCCAACTTTTCTCATTCATAACATCAGAAATCTTTTCTTTATCCCGCCACATCCCGCACTTTAAACAACCCAGTTTTATAATTTTTTCTTCTTTCTTTTTTAGAAATTTGTATACGGAAAAGGGGGTTACTACCCATTGCCCCGGTTTTTTAGTGCCCATACGACACGCATGGCTTACGGGGGAAAAGCTTTTCCACTTTCCCCTGGACAATAGAGAAATAAAAAGAAAAAGAGCTATTTAAAAAAGGAGAAAAACCTAGATGTAGAAAATAATAAATGCGGGCTGTCTAGAAGGTGAAAAAGTGAGTAGGGGGCAAGATATCCCTGTTATCTTAGCGTGTTTTGAGACAAAAAAAGAAACCACAATCCTACACATGAAAAACGTTACAGGTTTTGTTTCACAGTCATCGGCAGGACGGTAGTACTTCCCTGGGGGGTTTCTGTTACCAACCATACCTGTAGGTGTTCGTGAACCATTCTTATAGGACTTGGACTTGTCTGTTTTCTTATTTTTTATTTAAAATTTTCTGAAAAAACCGCTTCTTCCCCTTGAGGAAGTATTACTTGGATAAAAACGGAGTTCCCCTTTTCCCTTGGACCCAAATGATTCCCCCATCCTGGGGGGCGTATGACCCAACGATTTTGGCTCTTCCTGTAAATATTTGGTAAGCTTTCCCACTTCATCACTAAACATAACACGTTGATTATATTTTTAAAGTTGCATACAACTTTAATATATTGAGGCACTTTAATAATCTAATTTCGTCCTGGGTTTGTATTATTTAACTTAAACCAGGGATTATTCCTAGGAAAAAAAAAGGTTATTATCAACAAACTTGTTTTAAAAATTTCATCAGTTTAAAATTCGAAAAATTTGCTTTAAATTCTTCAAAAATTTAAACCGTAGGCAGGTAGGAATCGTCCTGCTAGTGACAATTTTTTTAAATTTTTTCCCTCACGTCACCCCCAACGAACCCACTAGGTGCCCCCCCCGTGTTTTGGGGCACATTTTTTTTCTCCCCTTTAACTAAACTGGAAATTAAGGGGTCTTTGGGGCCCGGGGGGGTTTTTTTTTTTTTTTACCGGGTTTTGAAAAGGTTAAGGCCCCTACTTTATTGACAAGGCTTTTTACGGGTTAAAGGGATTCCTACTTATTGCAAGCAAGAGCTGTTACCTACATCAGCTCATTTGAAAGCATTTTTTTGTATAGACATCAAGTAGGGAAAGGGAGAATTTTGGAGCCTCGGGGCCCAGATTTTTTTTTGACAATTGATTTTATTCGTTGACATCATTTGGGGGTAAAAAAAAATTTTTCGGTACAAAAGAATTTTTAATTGTTATCAGACTTAAAAACAAGGGCTCAATCACGTCACTTCATTCAAAAGAAAAAAAACAGACTTGTTACCCTGTTTACTTTTTTAACATTAGGTGGTATAAAACAAATTTAAAGCAAGGGCGGGTACTTAACCGGGTTTCCTGAATAACATTTGTATAAAGG
The DNA here is from genome assembly GCF_026875155.1 of Cherax quadricarinatus. Lineage (NCBI taxonomy): Eukaryota > Metazoa > Arthropoda > Malacostraca > Decapoda > Parastacidae > Cherax > Cherax quadricarinatus. The sequence continues at coordinate 4,191 of NW_026473849.1, forward strand.
AAATGAACAATTTCTTTGTGTAGTATAAAAAGTACTTTACATGTCATAAAAATTTTTAAAGGGCAGAAAAAAAGCCACTGGGATGCTGTGCAAAGGGGGCAACAACCCAATCCCGCATGCTTGTGAAAATGGGGCAGACTAATCCTAATGCCTACATGCTTGTACAAATGGGGCGGGACAAAACCTAATGCCTACTGCGGGGAAAATGGGCGGGGACTAATCCTAATCCTGCATGTTGGAAAAAGGGGGTAATAACCTAATCCTACATGTTTGTGCCAAATGGGGCAGACAATCCAATGCCTACTGCTTGGCAAATGGGCAGACTAATCCTAATGCCTAGCATGCTTGTGCAAATGGGCGGGACTAATCCAAATTTCCCTAGCATGCTTGTGCAAATGGCGCAGACTAATCCTAATGCCTAGCATGCTTGTGCAAAGGGGGGGCAGACTAATCCTAATGCCTGGGCATGCTTGTGCAAATGGGGCAGACTAATCCTAATGCCTAGCATGCTTGTGCAAATGGCAGACTAATCCTAATGCCTAGAAATGCTTGTGCAAATTTGGCAGACTAATCCTAATGCCTAGCATGCTTGTGAAAAAATGGGGCAGACTAACCCTAATGCCTAGCATCCCTTGTGCAAATGGGGCAGACTAATCCTAATGCCTGCATGCTTGTGCAAATGGCGGCGGGACTAATCCTAATGCCTAGCATGCTTGTGCAAATGGGCAGACTAACCAAGCCTAGCATGCTTGTGCAATGGGGCAGACTAATCCTAATGCCTAGCATGCTTGTGCAAATGGGGCAGACTAATCCTAATGCCTAGCATGCTTGGCAAATGGGGCAGCTAATCCCTAATGCCTTTAGCATGCTTGTGCAAATGGGGCAGACTAATCCTAATGCCTAGCATGCTGGCAAAGGGGCAGACTAATCCTAATGCCTAGATGTTTGTGCAAATGGGGGCAGACTAATCCTAATGCCTAGCATGCTTGTGCAAATGGCGCAGACTAATCCTAATGCCTAGCATGCTTGTGCAAATGGCGCAGACTAATCCTAATGCCTAGCATTGCTTGTGCAAATGGGGCCAGCTAATCCTAATGCCTAGCATGCTTGTGCAAATGGGGCAGACTAATCCTAATGCCTGCAGCTTGTGAAAATTTGGGGCGGGACTAATCCTAATGTCTAGCATGCTTGTGCAAATTGGCAGACTAATCCAAAATGCCTAGCATGCTTGTGCAAATGGGGCAGACTAATCCTAATGCCTAGCATGCTTGTGCAAATGGGGCAGACTAATCCTAATGCCTAGCATGCTTGTGCAAATGGGCAGACTAATCCTAATCCCTTTAGCATGCTTGTGCAAATGGCGGGACTAATCCTAATGCCTAGCATGCTTGTGCAAATGGCGCAGACTAATCCAAATGCCTAGCATGCTTGTGCAAATGGGGCAGACTAATCCTAATGCCTAGCATGCTTGTGCAAATGGGGCAGACTAATCCTAATGCCTAGCATGCTTGTGCAAATGGGGCAGACTAATCCTAATGTCTAGCATGCTTGTGCAAATTGGGCAGACTAATCCTAATGCCTAGCATGCTTGTGCAAATGGGGCAGACTAATCCTAATGCCTAGCATGCTTGTGCAATGGGGCAGACTAATCCTAATGCCTAGCATGCTTGTGCAAATGGGTCAGACTAATCCTAATGCCTAGCATGCTTGTGCAAATGGCGCAGACTAATCCTAAATGCCTAGCATGCTTGTGCAAATGGCGCAGACTAATCCTAATGCCTAGCATGCTTGTGCAAATGGGGCAGACTAATCCTAATGCCTAGCATGCTTGTGCAAATGGGGCAGACTAATCCTAATGCCTAGCATGCTTGTGCAAATGGGGCAGACTAATCCTAATGCCTAGCATGCTTGTGCAAATGGGGCAGACTAATTCTAATGCCTAGCATGCTTGTGCAAATGGGGCAGACTAATCCTAATGCCTAGCATGCTTGTGCAAATGGCGCAGACTAATCCTAATGCCTAGCATGCTTGTGCAAATGGGGCAGACTAATCCTAATGCTAGCATGCTTGTGCAAATGGCGCAGACTAATCCTAATGCCTAGCATGCTTGTGCAAATGGGGCAGACTAATCCTAATGCCTAGCATGCTTGTGCAAATGGGGCAGACTAATCCTAATGCCTAGCATGCTTGTGCAAATGGGGCAGACTAATCCTAATGCCTAGCATGCTTGTGCAAATGGCGCAGACTAATCCTAATGCCTAGCATGCTTGTGCAAATGGGGCAGACTAATCCTAATGCCTAGCATGCTTGTGCAAATGGGGCAGACTAATCCTAATGCCTAGCATGCTTGTGCAAATGGGGCAGACTAATCCTAATACTTACACACTACTTAAGATTAGACAGAGGCTATTGAGAGGTCAGTTTTAATATTATTACGAAAAGAGAGGTAGCAAAATATTACAATTAATAAAATTTATAATAATTCTTAGACTATTTAAGACTAGACATAGGTTATTGAGTGGTAAAATTTTAATTGTGCATTAATATAAAAAGAGAGGTAGTAAAAATATTACAATTAGCAGAATTTAGTGATCTTGAAATAATTGGAATTTATTAAGTAATTTCAAACTGGCTCAATGATTTCAGGCTATGGGATGATTATAAGGGTGAAAAAACTGAAGTAGATGGATGAGTTGGTTATGTTTGGTATAGGGAGAGGGGCGATTTTTAATTATAGCTATATTGATTTGCAGACAAGGGAGATTTTGCTAGTTCGGGAAATTAATTCCAGATCCTGGGGCCCTTTATCTGAATTGTATTTTTGCGTAAGGTGAGGAGGGTACTGGGGATGTCGAAGATAGTTTTGTGCCATGTGTTGTGCCTGTGTTCTGCTGTAGCTAACAAGGAACAGTTTTTGAGAGGAGGGTTTATGTTGGATTTTTAATGTTCTAGGCACAGTAATATGAGTGCATATTTTGTATTTAAGGAAGTCCAAGCTCTTGAACGGGTGGGATTCAAACCCGTTGGCGAGTAGGTGTACAGAATTGATTAAGATACTAATAAAGAATAAAAAAAAAGACAATAAAAACAACAGCGTTTGTAACCCTTTGGTTAAATATAATTATATTGTGTTAATGAAGATTGTGACTAAACAGTATTTTACAAAATTTGTTTTTTATTTACGGGTTTGTTACTATCCCAAGGAAAAGGGCGTAGGATGCTTAGTCTGCAGCCATAAGCTTTTCTGCACCTCGCACAAAACATCCCTTCTATTATGGAACACAAACTTCCATCCTCGCCTGACAAAAGGGTTACAGTTCATCAGTAATTTCGAATGACTTAGAAAAACATGAAACAGTGTTTCCGAATGATTTGGAAAAAGCATGCAACAGTGTTTCCGAATGACTTAGAATAGGTATGCAACTAAAATGAATTAGGTTTTCGCAGTTCTTCATTTATTTGAAGGGAAATTTTAAATTGCATGTGTATCAGTAAAAAATGTATTGGTGAAACCTTTTGATAATTTTCTATGTTACTTTTAGATTCTAAATTTTAAATTCCAGTAGTACACAGTTGAATGTTCACTTGCTGGTATTGGAAGTATTTTCTTAGAAGTTTCGGGATTTGAGAAACTCAACGAACTGAGACAAACTGGAGATGTAAAGCTATTTTTTTAATGTTTTGTGGAAGACCCTTTAAGAAATATGGCTGATAATTTTTACACTTGTGAAGTGTGCGGCAAAACTTTTCACGATTGTGCAAGCTAAAAGAGCCACACACTGTCCATATGACAGATGAAGGTCAATTATTTAGGGATGAATTTTGCACAATTGCCAGATTTCATTGATACCCAGCAGTATGAGGAGATGAATCCCAGTTTATGTATGTTTAGTAATAAAGGTATTAGTGAAGATAACCAGATAAATGATTGTCAGGTCTTTCATAAGACAAAAAAAAACAAGGGAATCTTACAAAGAAAGCATTGTTAATTTAATTACTGAAGAGGTGGAAGTATTAGTTGATGGTAGACTTTATTACGAATGCCAGGTTTGCAAACAGAGATTAACACGGAGATCTTCCCTTAGGAGTCACTTAAGAAAGCATACTGGAGAAAGCCTTATAAATGCAAGGATTGCGAGAAAACTTTTACATTTACAAGTGTCTTTGGAATCACTCAAGAAAACACACAGGGGAAAAAGATTCCCAATGTAATTTATTGCCAGAAATGCTTTGTGTATTACCGGGGTCTTTGGAATCATAAAAAGTCTCAGTCATGTAAAGTGCCATGTGTGTGTGGCATTTGCGGTGTTAAGTGTGTTTATTTTTGCCAACTAAAGGGCTCATGTAAAGCAACACATGGATGAAGATTCATACACAAACAATCAAAATAAATGGTGAAAATTTTGAAAGTATATGGTCGGTTTCGACTTTGACCAGAAGTTATTTAAGTGCAATGTTTGTGAGAGAAGATTCAGTACCAACTCATCTCTTGAGAGTCATAAAATGCAGCATTCTAGTAACAGACCAGATCCATCTAAAATAGTCAAGTTATAACAGATCACCAATAATTGAAGGAAAATTTAGTAATGGTAGATGATGGGATCATAGGAAATATAATAAGGGATATAAGCAATGTGATGCCTGTAAGAAGACAACGTGTACACAAAATGTTTTAATTAACCATTAAAAACCCATTCAAAATAAAACATTTAAGTGTCATGTTTGTAAAAAGAGTTTTAAAAAACTTAGAGATTGGAAGATTCACTCTAGAGTTCATACAAGTGAAAAGCTTTATGTAGGGTTTGGGGGTGTGTGATAAATCATTTCATTAATACTCTGTTTCTTTGAAGCATAATAAAGTACATGCAAGTAAAAAACTTTAAAAATTTGCGGCACGAGTTGGGAAATGTTTTCTACATTCCTTTAATCTGAAGAGTCATGAACGAGTACATTCAATAGAAATACATACAAAATAAGAAAACACGAAAGAGAGCCCAAAGTGCCACAGTGAACTACAAAACAACAAGAACATACCAAAAGAAAATGAAGTCTGAAAGGTACGCTCTGCACACAAAGTTTTCCAAACTCAAACAAACTAACTCTGCATTGTAAAATGGCACACGGGGCATAATTGAGAAATCTAGGAATAAAGTATATAAATGTGCAATGTGTGGGGCAGTTTTTGTTTCAAAAGATGACATTATGAATCACCAAAATGTAAAAGATTCCAATATTTGTGACAAGCAATTGCATCGTAGTTACATAATTTACCTTCGCAAAAGTTCAAACAATTATCATAAGGCATCTCAGGAGTTTATTGAAAGTAATGAAGAAAGTGACATAACTATGCTGGGAGCAAATCATTCGAGTGATATCCCGAATGAAATGAAAAAAGCAAGAAAGTCTTAATTATTTCGCCAGAAAATCAACAGAACTACCTGGAAAGAGTTGAAATTGAACTTAATAATTGCCAAGAATTATTTAAGGTTGAAATTAATATTTACAATATTATTGAAGACGTTGTAGAACAGGTAGGTGAATCCCCAAAGGGGAGAATGAATTCAGTCATGAAAACAAATTTTGTTAGCCGTGATCAGTGTGTACCCGATCCAACAGGGTTTTGGTGAAAGGCCAGGGATCCCACATAAGTATATTTTGTAGGAACTCGAGACTGTCACCCAAAAGAGAGACGGAAACAATTATGTAGCACTGAATCACTACTGAACTTGCATCATCTCAACAGAGTTGTGTGGATTTAGTGTGTACCAGTATCCCAAAAGGGCTGGTGAAAGGCCAAAGGGGTCCCAATAAGTATATTTTAGTAGGACTACTGAGACTGCATCCAAATGAGAGACGGAAAACAATTATGTTGCACTGAAGTCACTACCGAACTTGCATCATCTCAAGAGAGTTGTGTAGGGTACATTTCTAATGGGGATGTATATATAATTGTACGGAACATTTTGTGAATAAAGACAGCACCGCATTGAGCATTCTGAGAATAATGACAGTCAACGCATTGAACAATTCTGTGAATAATGACTGTCACCTCATTGAACATTCTGTGAATAATGACTGTCAACGCATAGAATATTTACGTGAATAATGACGGTTACCACACGGATACGTGAATAATGATGGTCACCACATGGATTATGTGAATAATGACTCGTCAACCGGGATGGAGTATGTGAATAATGTTGGTCAAACCGCATGGAGTATGTAATAATTATTGGTCCCCCCGCATGGAGTATGTGAAAATATTGGTCACCGCATGGAGTATGTGAATAATATTGGTCACCACATGGAGTATGTGGGAATAATATTGGCCACCACTGGAGTATGTGAATAATATTGGCCACCGCATGGAGTATGTGAATAATATTGGCCACCGCATGGAGTATGTGAATAATGATGGTCATCGCATGGCACACTTTGTGAGTAATGACAGTCATTGTATAGGACATTTTGTTAAGAATAACAGTGTAGTGTATGCGGTCAAGTTTTGTTAAGAATAACAGTGTAGTGTATGTGGTCAAGTTTTCTCCACATTAACTGCATGGGTCATGTAATGGGTCAATCAAATTTGTGTAGGTGAAAATTTTTGGCCCTTTTTCCATTTGTTTATACCCCACCCTATGCGGGGGCATATTTGCTACAATTATCTAATACCAAAATAATTTATGAGTAATCCAAGCATTAGAATTGTGTTAGTCAGTTTAGAACAATGCTGTAATAAGCACAAGGTTTATATTTAAGTATCTAAATTTTGTATTTTGGAAGGTCTCTAATTAACTAAATTAGCATGCCACGCCTTGCAAATGACTTTTTATGTATATTGCAATTGAAAGTTTTTTTTTTTTTTTTTTTTTTCAACAAATCTGTTTTCTTGCATATGTTATATATACCAAATTCTTATGGTTTGCTGTTATTTTCTGATAAAAATCTCATTGATCTTCAAGCAGTTTTTCCAATTAAAACAATTGGTAAATGTGTTTAGTTTTACTAATTGGAATGATTTCCTATTTGATATTTTGTTGGTAATGTTTATTTTATACATTTGGGGTTTTATAGAGAGTTTCTTGTGGAAACAAGACACTTATTTTCTGGTTATTTTGAGGATCAGAAGCATACAACTCACTTTCTGGTTATTTTTATTTGAGGGTCAGAAGCATACTTTTTATATTTTACGCTGTATTTGTTAACCTTCAGAAAAAAGGGTCAAAGTTTTGGTTTTCTTGTGTTGGAGACAATATACAATTTAATTAAGTGGTTCATACCAAGTAGTATGAATTTCACAC
>NW_026473850.1:0-10470 GCF_026875155.1 Cherax quadricarinatus
ACTGTTACTATAAGTTGAGTTTTTTAATATTAAGAAAATAACTCAGTTTCCCTTAGGGGTAAGATTTTTTTTTAATTTTTAAATGGGGGGGTTTACCCACCCAAGATAACCCAAAGAAAGTCAGTGGCTCATCTAGGGACTGTGTGTCTTTTTTCCCATTGATCCCAATCTTGCCCCCCAGGAGCACCCAGACCAGTCAACTAACCCCCGGGACCTACTTGCTAGGTGAACGGGACAACTGGGTAAGGAAACATAAGAAATGAAATAAAAAAGGAGGAACATGAGGGGGCCCTGCGGGCCCCATACTGGGGCAGTCCTTTACAATTCACCCCTAACAAAACATTTACCCAACCCAAATTTTTTCAATGCTACCCAAGAAATAACCTGTGTAAAAGTCCCACTCAAACCAAACCCTTCCCACCTTGTACTTACCCAAACCCAGATTTGAAACTCCCCAAAGCCTACCCCTCAAAAACCCCAAAATGGGTGACTGTTCCACCATCAACCCCCCCTATTTCCAAACCTACTTTCCTATGCCCCTTTCAAATCAAACTTATCTAATTTAAATCCATTACTGCGGGTTCTCTCTTGAGAGAAAATCCTCAAGACCTTTTTAATATCCCCTTTATTAATACCTATCTTCCACTTATACACTTCGATCAGGTCTCCCCTCATTCTTCGTCTAACAATGAATGTAACTTAAGAGTCTTCAACTTTCTTCATAAGGAAGATTCTGAGCTATGTATTAATTTAGTCATCCTACGCTGAATGTTTTCTAACGAATTTATGTCCTTTTTGTAATACGGAGACCAAATGAGCTGCATAATCAAGGTGAGGCCTTACTAATGTTGTATAAAAGCTGCAGTATGACCTCTGGACTTCTGTTGCTACACTTCTTGATATAAATCCCAGTAATCTATTTGCCTTATTACGTACGCTTAGGCATTGCTGTCTTGGTTTAAGGTTGCTGCCCCACCTAACCCCCAAGTCCTTTTCGCAATCTGTTATGGCTAAGGTTCTACATCATTTAATTTATAAGTACAGGTTAATGGGCACTCCCAAACTTCAGAACCTTGCACTTATCTACATTGAACTGCATCTGCCACTTTTCTGACCAAGAATAGAGTTTGTTTAAGTCCTCCTAAAGTTCCCTAACATCTACGTTTGAATCAATTATCCTCCCTATCTTTGTGTCATGGGCGAATTTGCTCTATCACTAGAAATTCCCTCATCAAGATCATTGATATATATTATAAACAACAACGGGCCCAAGACTGACCCCTTTGTGGAACCCACTTGTTAAAGATCCCACTCGGATTTAACCCCATTTAGGACACTCTCTGCTTCCTGTCAGTGAGCCATGACTCGATCCCCGAGAGCACTTTTCCCCCAATGCCATGGGCTGCCACTTTCTTTAACAGTCCCATGGTGCGGGAACCCCTATCAAAAGCCTTTCTAAAATCTAAGTAAAATATCAAATTCTTTATTGTGGTCAACAGCCTCAAAAGCTTTAAATGAAGAAAGTTAATAAATTAGTTAGACAAGACCGGCCTCTTGTGAAAACCATGCGAGTATCATTAATCAAGCTATGCTTATCGAGATGGCTTTTTATAATCTCAGCTATAATTGACTCTAGTAATTTGCCTACAATTGAGGTCAGGCTTATTGGGCGGTAATTTGACGGTAACGACTTTTTCCCGTTTTTAAAAATAGGAGTTACATTAGCCATCTTCCACATATCAGACACTACACCTGTTTGAAGAGATAAATTAAAAATATTAGTTAATGGTTCACAGAGTTCCATTTTGCATTCCTTAAGAACCCTTGAAGTTTCCACCTTGCCAGGCCAGGGGTCTCCCTTATTACCAATATATCTTAGTTTATTGTGACTCATTTTGACACAGTTGACTTAGATGTTTTAAGATTTAAATAATAAGATATTACAAGGAGCACAATTAAGTCACTTTGAGTTTTTTGTGTTACTCTGGTGGTTAATGTACATGTTACTATGTATGATAATTTTTGTGTTACTCTGGTGGTTAATGTACATGTTACTATGTATGATAATTTTTGTGTTACTCTGGTGGTTAATGTACATGTTACTATGCATGATAATTTTTGTGTTACTCTGGTGGTTAATGTACATGTTACTATGTATGATAATTTTTGTGTTACTCTGGTGGTTAATGTACATGTTACTATGTTTTTTTTTTTTTTTATTATCACACCGGCCGATTCCCACCAAGGCAGGGTGGCCCGAAAAAGAAAAACTTTCACCATCATTCACTCCATCACTGTCTTGCCAGAAGGGTGCTTTACACTACAGTTTTTAAACTGCAACATTAACACCCCTCCTTCAGAGTGCAGGCACTGTACTTTCTATCATGTGGGAGTTCGATACGTGGATTAGGGTAGAAATACTCACGTAGGCTGTTATTACTTATAATTGCTGTTATGTGGAGGGAGCCCACAGCCGTTACCTATCTCCTTGGTTACACTCGTCAAAACTGACTAGCCGGCTGGCCAGTACCCCGTAGTGGGTCTTTTGAAATAATGTCAGCTCAGCACAGACCGTGACTCAAGACGGTTGGTCGTTGAGTCAACGGACAGGTTACTGGTAACTGGTTACTACTACTGAGACTGGTAACTGGTTACTACTACTGAGAGCTCGGCGACGCTAACGTATGTCGTCCCGACATACAACTAATACGAACTAGAGATGGCAGGTATACGGCTTGGGCTGATTCTATACAATGTCAAAGTACACAACATGAAACATTATAGATACATAAGTAGAACATTGGAATGAAAGCTTACGTAACTGAAACTGTAAAGTAATACAAGGTATACTATAGTACAACTTAAAACTCAACAAATGAACAACGAATCAAATTGAGATTACAAATGAAAAAACAAAAGAGTACTGATAAATAATGTATTGAAGTGCTTTTAAGTGACCATACTATGTCTAAGCTTCTTGACTGCAATACTGTATATTACCGTTCAGCCTTCGTAAGGACTCGGCTAGCAAATGCAACTGCGTTGTACTTGCCAGCGGTCTTCTGAGCTAGTACTAGCACCCATGCCAATTGAACTAGCATGAGTTGTCAGATAGAAAGGCTTAGAAAAAATCTGGAAATTTCAAAATTGGAGCAGTAGTTAGCTTTTTTTTTAGATTTTGGAAATGCTTTTTTTTGGGGAAGGCCAAACAAAAGGAGCTCTTTTTAAGCCAATATTTAAGGAACGCTAGGGAAGAAAAAATTTGGCAATGAAAGACATAAAACTGCTAAGCCCACAAAGGTTACGCTCGCGTTTTGGGTTTTGGAAAAATTTATATGCAGTTATTTTACTTTGGTCAGCGAAACCCCTCTGGGAGGGGGTAGTGCCCAAAAAAAAATTTCTGATCTGAAAAAATTGACATTTTGACAGTTTGTTTTTAAAATTGGTTTCTTAAGCTTTACCAAGTACTACATCAAGTTTTTTTCAAGTGTGTATCCACTTTTTTTTAGACATGAGTTTTCGCATCTAGTACACCATAAGTGCATTACCTAGGCTCTAAAGTATTAGTCATGATTTGGACGTATGGGGAGATCGAACCAAATCCATAGGAGGAAGTGATAAGACTGTAGGAGTGGAGAATGCAGTTAGTTCTTGGCTGCCCCGTGAAGAGGGATTGCCAAAACCTTGTAAAAAAATCGGGGTTTAAAAAAGACTTGTTATCCCCGATATTACGTAAAAGATCACCAATACGGGGAGGGGAAAGCGATCGGAAGGGTTTTTGCGTTTAATTTCCCTAAAGTCAATTACTGGAGCAAGTACCACCCTTTTAGGTACTAGTTAAGGGGTTTCCAAGGGTGAAGCTAGGTGAAATAACCCAATAAAGATTTGATTGATCAATTCTTCTGGACAGAACTTGTGAAGAGGCATTCTGTACGAGGTTGTAATAGGTTAGTCCCGGGTTAAAGTGGAATCGATGGGACATAAGTTCGTTATACCCATCTTTCCCCTGGAAAGCAATGGCTTTACACGTTTGTTCAACAAGTCAACAAACGCTTGACTTCATCGGGGGAAGTATGGGAGCTAAGTCTTTTCCTAAGGTGGAAACAGATTGATCGTAGGTGGTGAGGTCTCCCCGGGCAGAAAAAGCACCGACCCATGGTCAGGTGACAACTTCCCTCCCGAACGGGTAAGGATAGTGAACAAGGTCAACAAGTTTGGTTTGCTCTAAGGCGAACACGTGCCCCGAAGTTTTGGGCCGGGTAGAAATGGTTTTATATCTGTAAACAGAAAGGGAGGGTTTTAAAATAGACCTTTTATTTTGCAGGTCACTGTCAACTGGACGTTATCAATTGGAACCTAGAAAAATACGACACTCTAGGGGACTCCGCAACAGAAAACGTCTTTCTGAAAAGGGGCAGTGCTCAAAAAGAGATGGCTTACTATTTGCAAGTAATTGTTTTCCAAAAGGCCCCCCCTGTGGAGAAATACTACTCGAACTGCGGGCATTGCAGGGATAGGTTGAGCATCAAGGCAATTGAGCGTCCTCGGACACTTGGGAGGGTATCCTGCAATTCTGAAGGTATGGTGGAACACGATGGGGGACAGAATTCCCAGTGCCTGACCGGGGGGTCGCTACTGGAGAATGCATTAGTTGTAAGGACTTAACCCGACTCTTTCCTGCAGCTTAAAAATTTGGATCCAACTGGAAACCCAGAATGGAACGATCAAGTCGTCAATTTGTGCATGCCATCGATAAGGGTCGAGCACAATGCGTAAGTCCGCATGGGGAAAAAATCCAATAAGGTTCCCGGGAAAATAATTGGTCGAAAAAGGAAGGAAACAGTGAAGTCTCTACCTTGGATAGAAAAGGTTAGGGGAAATCCACCTCGGACACCAGGTGGAAAAACCCGATACTCCCCTAAGGGAGGGCCAGGAGTGGTTCTACGGAAAAACATGTCTAACTTTTATCCTTAAAAAAACAGACTAATATATTTATTTGCGCACCAAGTCCCCTAACAAATTTTAAAGGGCGCTTATAAACAGATGCTTGCACTATAGGCCTATTGTTTATTGGAAGTTATGTGCAAAAAAAAAGGTGGTTATCATCGAAAAGACTTGTTTACTCCATCCCCAAAAACATCTATGGGCAGAAACATGTGAAACAAAAACCCTCGCAGGTTGCATTCCGGGGACTGTTAAGGTTAAAAGGAAATTTTGAACGGGGGTGTACTCATTATTACCTACTGCACCATGGGGCGGTTTGACTGGGGGCCGAATTCCCCCCAATTTGGAAAAAGGCCGGTTCTGGTGAGTTTTAGAATTGAATGAAAAGAGCCTGGTTCGGGGATTTTGAAAACCCCCGGGTTTTTCCCGAGGGTTCTGCGGTTGGAACGACCCCGGAAAGATCTGGTACTGAAAGGGTTTTAGAGAGCATTCATCGATGTGCATGTCCCCTGTATTCTTGATAGACGTAGGGGGATTGAGTAACCATCCGTACGGTCTCTTGGGTAACTATCAGGACAATTAATTGCAAAATTTGGCACGGAAACCCCCGTTGTAAAAAATTCCCCCGATTGGTTTCTGAATGTCTATGAATACTACAGGGTATAAGTCTGTACACGGTTCTTGGTGATCTCGAATGGGTTTAGACTACGATTTGTCCTGTGGCGCAAACAAGAGGTGGGCAGTGAGGCATATGTGTGACATTTCTTTTATACAAGGGAAAATACCCTGGGGGACAAGGACGTACATGATTTAAGGCGTATGGTTCCCTCGTTACATTGGAGGGGCAGCCCATAAAAAACACACGAAAACAGGGGGATTAGTTCTTTAATTGCTCCAAAAAATGCTATTTTAGCAAAAGATTTTGTAAAAGGTTTAGCCTCGTAGGGAGAAAAAATAAGATTGGACGCATTATAAATGATGATAAAAGTTTGTCTAATCTAAAAGCAAAAAGCCTCAAAATTCGTACCATGGGGGTTAGCTTCACTAGTTTCCCCAAAAAAACATTGGATCAGCTGTTTTTTTGGCAAGGAAAAACAATCAGTTTCCCCATTTGTGACCACTTAGTAGATTCCCGAAGTCTCGCATAAACCAGGAGATCAACAACGTAACAGCAGCAGGAGACGATTTTAAGAGTTCTTTAGCAATTTTGTAAGGCTTTCCTCTGAAAGGGGGACCCTTTAGCTGGGCACTAGCACGAGAACGAATGGGTGCAAACCATGCTTCAAGATAGTACATGGCCCTTGAATAAAGGGAAGCATCAGGGAATAAGTATAACTTAATATCTGGTGTCTGAGTCGGGGTTCAGTCGGGAAGGGGAAATGTGAGGTGATGACAGGGCCAGCGTATAGCCCGAGAGGTCTAGTGTCGACTTCACTAAAATATCACTTGACGGTATTGAGACATAAAGGCAAAATAAAAACCCAGAAAAAAAAAGCAAAATAATGAACAATAAAAATGATATAAAATTTAGAATTGAAATGAAAAAATATACAACTAAATTTTGCGAAAAAAATAAAAAATTAATATCTAAGATACACTGCAAAAGGGAAAGGGAAAATCAAATTTTAAAGGATATTGACCAAAAAAAAAAATTTACATTGAAATTACAAGTAAAAATTTACTGGGGGACTGAATTAAAAGCAAAAAGAGCTTCTTTTCTTTTAATAAAAAAATTAAATTTAATTAAATTTTTTTTAAACAATGTGAAAGTGTAAAATAAATTATTAAATTGTTAACGGGGAAATTTTAAATTTTTTCTAAAAATGCAAGACAAAATTTAAAAAAATTTAAAACATAAAAATAGCAATAAAAGAAAATAAATTTACTGAGAAAAGTTTAACAAAAAAAATTTTACTTCAGAACAAGTGCAACAAAAAAAAGGTGTAAAAACAATCACTCAGTAATAAAGTGTCATGGGAAAACCCGGTAAAATAATGAAATTAAAAAAATTTAAGATCAAAAAAAAAAAAAATGATGAACCTTTAAATCTTTAAAGTAAATTAGACAAAAAAAATTTACTCAACCCGAGTAAGGGAAAAAAAACTTTCGTTAAAAGTAATTGAAATTGCATCAAAGTGAATTTGTTCAAGAATATAAAATTATGAAAAAAAAATAAAACCAGGAACAAAAAAAGGGAATATAAACTTTCGTGACGGGCACACTTCAGGATTTTTTATTCTTTCAACAAAATTCCCGCTGGACGATACAACAAATTTGCTGTGATTGATACGACAAAAATTTTTGGCAAAAATAATGGAACAGTCTGCGAAAATTAGAGGAAAGAGACACTGTGGCATACAAAAAAAAAAAACACAAAAATAAATGGGTAAATTTTTGGTTTGCAAAAAAATACAAAAAAAAAAAATGAAACACTTCCACAGGGGGGACTGAGTCCACACAATAAACTTATAGGGGACAGGGGGAAACATAAAAAAAAACAAAATAAAAAATTAAAAATAAATAAAAACACTGAAAAATATTTTAAAAATTAAGGGCAAAGAAAAATGAAAACAAGGTTTAGAGTACCAAGCATTTTCTATAAAAGTTCACACACGCAAATGTCTTTAAAGAAGGGAAAATGTCTAAAAAAATTATCTGAAGTCGAGGTAGTAGACGGTGATTCTGGGGACGGGAAAAAGGTGTTGTCCTGTGGGCGGGCGGTGTGTACTGGGGACGGGGGGGGGGGGGTTTCCCCCTCACTCACATGTTGTCGTGAAGAAATGTGCGTTCTAGGGGACCCACAAACTGGCTTTTTTCTCGTTGGGACCCGCTACAAACTCTTGACCCAAATTTTGTGAGCCAAAAAGTATAGGGCCCCCGGTAAAAAGGGTGCAAACAACCCCAGGTAGATAGTGGGTACTGGTGGTGGTGATGGTGGGTGTGACTCTCGTGGGTACTGCCGCGCCCCCGGGTGGTGGGAGAAGAGGTGGGGGGGGGGCGTGGGGGTTTGCCGCGCACCCCCCCTCACCCCCGAAGGTGGTTGGAAACCCCTCTTGCCACAGGGAATGGTAAAAAACCCCCTCTTAGATCCAAAGGGAGCACAAAGCGATATAAACAATACCCCCAGAGGAACTTGGCTTACTTTTTATGGTGGCTTTCTTTTCCTCTCAGCTGGGTTAGAATGGGTTGGGGGTGACTGGGGTTACCCCACGAGAAAGGATGATGGGGATGTAACGAGCCAAAACCCGGAGGGCTTTTTTGAAGGAGACAGGCTGGATATAGGGACTGGGGTTTAAACCCCCAGTCTGGCTTATGGGCTGGGGTTAAATTGCAAAATCCGGGTCAACCCTCGGGGTTGAAGCAAATTGCACCGAAAATAAGCCCGGACTTGAAAAGGCTGAAAAAGGGTTGAGGCAATGGTTTGAGGGGGGGTAGGGACTGCGGCTGGTGGTGCGCGAGGGTAGGCTGGTGGTGACGATTACCTTTGAACCTGCCGGCTACTCACAAAGTCTTCAAAAAAGCCCTTGAATTACCCTTAAAAAAGAAAATCCCGTCCACACGTGTAACCTTTATCTGTGGGAGTTCAACGTGGATTGGGTAGAAAAACTCACTGGTGTTATTACTTTTTAATTGTGTTTTGTGGAGGGAGCCACACCGTTACCATCCCTTGGTACAGTCAAAACTGACTAGCCGGTGGCCAAATACCCCCGTATGGGTCTTTTGAAATAAGTGTCAGCAAACCCTGACTAAAAACGGTTGGTCGTTGGAAAGGACGGTTACTGGTAAATGGTTCTATACGAGCTGGAAACTGGTTTCTCTACTGAGACTTCCCCTTCCCGGACTCAAGTCCCGGCCTGCGGTTTCCCCGAAAACCCTTCAAAAAGTTACTTTGCCACACTCCAACAGCACTCAAGTTTTAAAAAATTTTTTTCTCCATTTTACTCCCATCAAAAAACGCCAGATGCCTCTGGAAATCCAAAACCCCCCGCACACAAAAGCTCCTTTACCCCCTCCCCAAAACCCCTTTAGGCGACCCTTCCCCGCCTTCTTCCACTACAGACTGATACATCTTGAAGATTTGTTTGCTCCTTTTTCTTACATGTCCCAACCCCCTCAACAACCCTTCCTCGCCTCTGGCAACAGTTTTGGTAAAACCCCCACCCCCTCCTAACTTCCAAATACGAATTTTTGCTTATATTCACACCACACTTGCCCCCAGACTACATCCCACTCCCCCAGCCTTCTCCTCCTAAACAATCACCCCCCTTTCCACCAATTGACTTGGGTTTTAAAACTTAACTCCAATTTTCCCCCGCCCAGGACCAAGTTTTGGGTTCCAGCTCCTAAGTGCCCAATTTTTTTCCCCAAAATTCTTGATTACTCATTTTTTCATCCCACCCGCTCCCCTTTCCCTCCCAAATTTAAAGTTCCCCTCTCCAAACTCCTCTCCCTCCCAATTTTTATAAATTTTTTATCAAAATCTTTTTTTTTTTCCCTATAACCTTACTTTTTCCCTGTATTCCCTTTAAATTTTTTCTTCTTTTGACACCCTCCCCAAATTTCCCCAAATCTCTAAAAATTTCTTCAGAATCCCCCAAAGGACAGTGTCACACAAAGAGAGCTGTGATACCCCCATTTGTGTGTTTCTTTTCTTTTAACCCCACCCTCTTCCAAAGACCCCGCATTTATTTTCTCTTAAACCCCCATTAAAATTTATTTTAAAACAACCAGGGTGACATACACTCCTTTTTTAAAGGGCCTATTTTAGGGAAAAAAATTTTTTTCCCTCTTTCCTACATCTCTAATTTGACCCTCCTACCCTCGAAAAAAACTTTTTCACTGCTTTCAGTAAACCTCCCTCCTACAATACATTGCAACATCGCCCATTGCCCCCTATCCCCCCTGTTACCCCTTTTCCAAATCCATAAATGCCACAAAACCCTTTAGCTTATAAAAATTGTTCATTTATGTTTACTGTAAACACCTGGTCCACACACCCCCCTTTCCTAAAGCTCCTTGTTTTTCTGCTATCCTATTTTCCGTTTACTTTAATTCTTTCAATTATAAATTACCATACACTTACCAGGTACACTCAACCACTTTTCCCCCATAATTTTTGCCTCTTTTTATCCCTTTGCCTTTATACAAAGGAAAAATATGCATGCTCTCTGCCAATCCCCGGTACCTTACCCCCTTCCATACATTTATTAAATAAATTTCACCAACCACTCCAAAAAAATATATCCCCGCTTTTTAAAATTTTCATCTTATCCCTAAAAACCCCGGGTGCCTTACCCCCTTTTATTTTACTCTCCTACGAACTTCCCCCGAAAATAAAATGGTCTTCCTCACTCCCACTTTTTTATGTAAATTTGTGTTATCGGTGGTTAATGTCATATTTTAAAAGCATGATAATTTTGTGTTACTTGGTGGTTAATGAAAAAAGTTATTTTGATAAATTTTTTTGTTCTCTGGGGTTAATGTCATTTATATGTTGATAATTTTTGTGTTACTTGGTGGTTAATG
>NW_026473851.1:0-11021 GCF_026875155.1 Cherax quadricarinatus
GCCCCTCAAAAACCCAATAGGTAGACTGTTCCATATCAATCCCTATTTAAAACCAATACTTTCCTAGTTTTTAAATCTAAATTTCTAATTTAAAATCCAAATTACGGGGGGGTTCCTTTGGAGAGATATCCTCAAGACCTTGTTAATATCCCTTTATTAATACCTATTTCCACTTATACACTTCGTCAGGTCTCCCCTCATTCTTCGTCTAAAAGTGAATGTAACTTAAGAGTCTTCAATCTTTCTTCATAAGGAAATTTCTAATGCTATGTATTAATTTAGTCATCCTACGCTGAATGTTTCTAACGAATTTATGTCCTTTCTGTAATATGGAGACCAAAAATTGAGCTGCATAATCTAGGTGAGGCCTTACAAATTTGTGTATAAAGCTGCAGTATGACCTCTGGACTTCTGTTCCCTTTCATTTCTTGATATAAACCCCAGTAATCTATTTGCCTTATTTAAGTACGCTTAGGCATTGCTGTCTTGGTTTAGGTTGCTGCTTACCATAACCCCCAAGTCCTTTTCGCAATCTGTATGGCTAAGTTCTACATTATTTAACTTATAAGTGCTAGGGTTATGGACACTCCGGCTTCAAAAACCTTGCATTTATCTACTTGAAACTGCATCTGCCACTTTCTGCCCAAGAGTAGAGTTTGTCTTAATCCTCCTAAAGTTCCCTAAAATCTACGTTTGAATCAATTATCCTACCTATCTTCGTGTCATCGGCGAATTTGCTCATATCACTAGAAATTTCCCTTCATCAAGATCTTTGATATATATTATAAACAACAACGGGCCCAAGACTGATCCCTGTGGAACGCCACTTGTTACTGATCCCCACTCGGTTTTTAACCCCAATTTATGGACACTCTCTGCTTCCTGTCTGTGAGCCATGACTCGATCCACGAGAGCACCCTTCCCCAATGCCATGAGCTGCTACTTTTTTCAACAGTCTTTGGTGCGGAACTCTATCAAATGCCTTACTAAAATCTAAGTAAACAATATCAAATTTTTTAAATCGTGGTCAACAGCTCAAAAGCTTTACTGAAGAAACTTAATAAATTAGTTAGACAGCCCGGGGCCTCTTGTGAATCCATGCTGAGTATCATTAATCAAGCTAGCTTATCGAGATGGCTTCTTATAATCTCAGCTTTTAATTGACTCTAGCAAATTGCCTCCCAATTGAGGTCAGGCTTATTGGGGGGTTTATTTGACGGTAAGGGACTTGTCCCTGTTTTAAAAATGGGAATTACATTAGCCATCTTCCACATATCAGACACTACAACCTGTTTAAAGAGATAAATTAAAATATTAGTTAGTGGTTCAAAAGACTTCCATTTTGCATTCCTTAAGAACCCTTGAAAAAACCTCATCAGGACCCGGTGACTTATTTTGCTTCAGTCGGTCTATCTGCTTCACAACCATTTCACTAGTGACTGTGATGTTACATAATTTATTTTTCTGATCCACTATAAAAATTAATTACCCGGAAAATTATTGTGTCTTCCTGTGTAAAAACCGAGAGGAAAAAAATATTTAAAATCAAGCACATTTCATTCTCTTTGTCAGTAAGATGCCATAGTTTTTTTTAAGGGGACCTATCTTATCCTTTACTTTTTGTTCTATATACCTGGAAAAAACTTTTTGGATTAGTTTTAGAATCCCTAGCAACTTTAATTTCATAGTCCCTTTTAGCTTTTCTTATCCCCTTTTTAATGTCCCTCTTTAATGTCAATATACTGATTCATAAGATGACCCTCGCCTCTTTTGATACGCTATATAAATTCCTTTCTTATGCCCTAGTAGATATTTCAGCCCATTATTCATCCATTTTGGGTCATTTCTATTTGATCTAATTTCCTTATAAGGGATAAACGTTTTTTTGAGCAGCATGTATTGTGTTCAGAAAAACTGTCATATTGATAGCTCTCTTCGTTTATAAGCTGCTTCTCTGCTGATATGCCGTATTCTATTCAAAATTGATGGACTGGGCAACTCGACTCAAGGTTGAGGGACTGATTACCTCATTCTCCTCCTGTTCTTCAAGTTTCTCCTAGTATGGACTGATGAAGCCACTGTGTGGCGAAAACGTTTCCTCAATTTAAAAATACCCAAGAGTTGCACATGTTGTTAGGTAGGGACACATATGCAACGGTTAGGTATCTTTATTTTGATGGACTGTAATCAGTCCATCACCCTTAAGGGTGATGGACTGATTACATCGTCTTCAAGTCTCTTCTGCTTCTATCAACTTTTCTGTACTCGACTGAAGAAGCCTACTGTGTAGGCGAAAAAGTTTCAAAATAAAGATACCTAACCGTTGCATATGTGTCTTACCTAACAACCTGTCGGTATTTTATACCATTTTAAAGTTCAGTTGCACATGTGTCTAATTTATCAAGGAATTACTAGTTATATGAGCAAATTCGCCGATGACACGAAGATAGGTAGGATAATTGATTCAAACGTGGATGTTAGGAACTTCAGGAGGATTTTAGACAAACTCTACTCTTGTAGATGAATGGTTCAGAGAACCGACATATTGATGAATTAGACACATGTGCAACTCTTGGGTGTCTTTATTGATGAAACGTTTCGCCACACAGTGGCTTCATCAGTCCATACAAAGGAGAATCTTGAAGAATAGGAGGAGAATGAGGTAATCAGTCCCTCAACCTTGAGTCGATGTGGTCAGTCCATCAATCTTGAATAGAATACGGCATATCAGCAGAGAAGCAGCTTATAAACGAAGAGAGCTATCAATATGACAGTTTTCTGAACACAATACATGCTGCTCTAAGAACGTTTATCCCTTATAAGGAAATTAGATCAAATAGAAATGACCCAAAATGGATGAATAATAGGCTGAAATATCTACTAGGGCATAAGAAAGGAATTTATAGCGTATCAAAAGAGGCGAGGGTCATCTTATGAATCAGTATGTTGGTTCTCCCTTACCATGAAAACTTGGTTGATATGCCTTCTCTTCTTAAGACTTTTAATATTAAAGTTGTATTAAAAAATCTTGATACAGTAAAAAAAACTTTTGATAAAGAATTCCCCCCAAAATGCTGATGGATGTGTCTATAAGATTCCTTGTAAAATTTGCGATAAAGTTTATTACGGTCAAACTGGTAAAAATCTCGAACTAAGATTAAAACAACATAAATATAGCATTAGAACTGGACAAGATTCCAATGCTCTTATTTATTCATGTAAGAGATTTTAACCATCCAATTGATTTTCAAAAAGTTGAGAAAGTAGTATCAAGCAAGTCCATGGTCGACAGGAATATAATTGAATCTTGTTTCATAAAAAGCAGTTTTGACAATATGAATATTTCCTTTGGTTTATATAAATTTAGATCCATTTATAATTAATAGAATTTGGGAAGAATTTAATAATACACTGGACAAATAATTTTTAAATTTTCTTGGGTAGAATAGTTTGTGCGGTGAGTTGTGCAAAGGACCTATCCAAGTTGGGTCGGCGCGCGTCAGGTGTTTAACCATTGTGGGATCTGATAGTGAGGTGCTGCCAGACCCCTTATATAGCTTCCTTGGATGCTTTACTTTCATAGTTCCTTGATAATGTGAGTAGTCACGAAAGCGCTTGGAATTTCTCTATTCTTTCAGAGTGGTTGTTTTGCATATTCTGAAATCACCTGTTTACTGTGATCTTATTGCATATATATATATATATATATATATATATTATATATATATATATATAATATATATATATATATGTCGTGCCGAATAGGCAGAACTTGCGATCTTGGCTTAAATAGCAAAGCTCATCTTGCCATATAGGACAAGTGAAAATTTGTGTATGCAATAATTTCGCCAAAATCATTCTGAACCTAACGAAAAAAAAATATTTCACTGTGTTTGTTTAGTACTAAATTATTGTAAACAAATCTAAAATATATTTAGTTGGGTTAGGCTAAAATAAATTGTTCTTGTTATAATAAGGTTAGGTAAGTTTTCTAAGATTCTTTTGTTGCAAAATTAATTTTTTTTACACCAACATTAATGAAAAATCTAGCTTTAAACGTATAAGAGACATTTTAGAAAGGATTTAATTTTAAATGAGTTCTTGCTAATTGACCAGTTTTACATATTCGGCACGACATATATATATATATATATATATTATATATATATATATATATATATATATATATATATATATATATATATATATATATATATATATATATATATACATGCAATAAGATCACAGTAAACAGGTGATTTCAGAATATGCAAAACAACCACTCTGAAAGAATAGAGAAATCCAGCGCTTTCGTGACTACTCACATTATATATATATATATATATATATATATATATATATATATATATATATATATATATATATATATATATATATATAAAATATATATATATTCTCCACCCAACCATTAAGGCATGGCACAACTTGCTACTTTTTGGCAATGTCTGCTTAGCTGTGCTGGAAAGAAGGGGAAAGAGGCTAGCCTCAATGATAATTAAATTCTTAAGGGATTTTCCTAGAGCTGATAATCTCATTCGCCTTCCCCATCAACACAAAAAAGGGAGAGGCAGAACCCCCACTCACTCCACTGACAGTGAAAAAGTCAGAGTCCAGGTGAGCAACAAAATTGAAGAAGGCAACACAGTGGGGGCAATCAGAATTATTACCAGTGAAGATACAGTTGCTCCCAGGGATGCTGACATGACTGAAGCACTTAGAGGAAAGCACCCTGCCAGGGAAACCAGTGGCACCAACAGTTCCAACACCTCTGTCCCCACTGTAGAACCATTGATTGTGGAAGACTCAGACATTTACAAAGCAATAATGTCGTTCCCATCTGGCTCTGCTGGGGGTTACACTGGAATAAGGCCACAGCATTTAAAGGAAATGGTTAATCTAGTTATTGGGGAAATTGCACAGACACTGCTTTCAGAGATTACAATGATCGTCAACAATTCCTTGGCTGGTCTGATTCCTGATGAAATTAGACCTTTCTTTTTTGGTGCAACACTTTGTGCACTTAAAGAGAAGGATGGAGGAATTCGGCAAATTGCAGTAGGCAACACGTTACGCCGCCTCGTATCCAAAGCTGCTGTCCCAAGTATTCATGCACAGGCAGCCATGATGCTTCAACCAAACCAGCTTGGTTTTGGGGTCTCTCAAGGAAGTGAAGCAGCGGTTCATGCAACAAGGGTGTATATAAACAACCTGCCTGAGGACAATGCAGTGGTAAAATTAGATTTCAAGAATTCATTCAATCTCCTGAAAAGAGACATGGTATGAGCAGCAGTACAAGAACATTTCCCTGGTCTCTTCCCTTTTGTTTCAGCTGGGTATAGCAAGGAATCAATGCTTCTCTTTGGAGAGCATGAAGTCACATCGGAGGGTGTCCAGCAAGAAGATCCTCTTGCACCATTTCTCTTCTGTATAGCAGTTAGGGAAATCACAGGCAGACTGACCAGCGAGCTAAACATCTGGTTCCTAGATGATGGCACACTAGCAGGTACAAAGGAGTCCCTCCTACATGATCTTACACAGGTAATGACACGGGGACAGGAAATGGGTCTCATCATGAATCCATCCAAATGTGAAATCATCTCAGTCAGTCAACAAGGGATAAATGCAGTGAGATCAAAACTACCAGGAGCAGCAGTCATTGCCCCCACAAATAGTGTCTTGCTAGGAGCACCTCTGGGAAGCAACGCCATTGACATAATTCTCAGGAAGAAATTGGAAGAGTTAAGGAGAATGGAACAACGAATAGGCAGTCTGGACACCCACGATGCCTTGTACCTTCTCACAAAGTGCTTGAGTCTGCCCAGGTTGACATATTTCCTAAGATGTGCACCTTCATATGATAACCCTATACTGCACGGATATGACAGTATTCTGAGGCAGATTTTTACGAAAGTACTTAACCTTACTCTAGAAGACGGGCAGTGGAACCAAGCTACACTTCCAGTCAGACTAGGAGGCTTTGGTGTCCGTAAGTCATCACAGATTGCGTTACCTGCTTTTCTGTCCTCGTGTATTGCATCCAGAGGGCTTGTAACAGCGATTCTCCCTGAACATCTTAGGGACAAGATTAGAGTCCAGGACCAAAAATTCATTGACGGAGCCATGATCTGGGATAATCTAATGGGCTCTGAAACCAGACCTGCTCCCCCCAACAACTACAATCGCAATGGGATGGTCCAACAGTGGAAAATATAGCCTCAACAATGCTTCAGAGTGTGTCAGGGGAGGATAGAGCCCACCTCCTGGCAGTGAGAGCCCCTCATGCTGGGGACTTTCTGTTGGCTGTTCCCAACTCCAGCCTTGGCACACGCCTCGACCCACAGACCATCCGCATCGGTGTTGCCCTTCGACTTGCCGCCCTTATTCTCGCCGAACACAGGTGTATTTGTGGCAGTGAAGCAGAAGACCGATTCGGGTACCATGGTCTTGTGTGCCATAAATCCGAGGGAAAGATTGCAAGACATGAGGTTAATAACATTATCAAGAGGAGCCTTACAACAGCTGGATGCCCAGCAGTAAGGAAGCCACCTCAGTTATGCAAATCTGATGGCAGCCAAAAGCGTCCAGATGGTATCACCCTTCAAACCTGGACAGATGGGAAGCAGGTGGTGTGGGACTATACATGTGCATCTACCTTGGCTGATACCTATCTCCAATGCACCAGGGAGGAAGGAGGGGCAGCTGCCAGCTTCAGGGAGTCCCAAAAGTCTAGAAAATATGGAAAACTTTCCCATCATCATATGTGTTTGTTCCCATAGGCTTAGAGACCCTTGGCTCATGGGGAAAGAGTGCATCTAAGTTCCTTAAGGAGCTAGGCAAAAGACTCACCAGGGTAACTAGGGATCCCAGGGCAGCTAGTTTTCTGTTCCAGCGGCTCAGTGTGGCTGTTCAAAGGGGTAATGTCTGCTGTATTTTGGGCACACGCCCCAGCTCTGAGGAGCTAGATGAGATTTTCGCTTTATAATCGGTGATACACACGTAACAACATGTACCGTATATGCCACCTTTATATCAACAACGTATCTCTTAAATCTTCTGTACCATGTTATGTAATAAAATATTCCTATTGGTAAAAAAAAAAATATGAAAATATGGGGAGGTAGGGGAAGTGGAATATTCAAACGGCTACAGGAAGAAATCCAAATATTCTTCCTTGAAGCTTTTTATCCAATTCTACGAGGCTATGGGTCCCACAATTTACACCAGAGGTGGATCCCATTATATATATATATATATATATAATATATATATATTTTATATTTAATATTATATATATATATATATATATATGTCGTGCCGAATAGGCAGAATTTGCGATCTTGGCTTAAATAGCAACGCTCATCTTGCCATATAGGACAAGCGAAAATTTGTGTATGCAATAATTTCGCCAAAATCATTCTGAACCTAACGAAAAAATATATTTCACTGTGTCTGTTTAGTATTAAATTACTGGAAACAAATCTAAAATATATTTAGTTGGGTTAGGCTAAAATAAATTGTTCTTGTTATAATAAGGTTAGGTAAGTTTTCTAAGATTCTTTTGGAGCAAAATTTAAATTTTTTACATTAACATTAATGAAAAAAATATATCTCTAAACGTATAAGAGAAAATTTTAGAAAGGACTTAATTTTAAATGAGTTCTTGCTAATTGACCAATTTTACATATTCGGCACGACATATATATATATATATATATATAATATATATATATATATTTATATAAATATATATATATATATATATATATATATATAAATATATGTTAGTGGTATCTCGGGATACAAACTTAATTCGTTCCATAGGGCTGTTCGAGGACCGATACCGAACAAATTTCTTCCCAAAAGGAACAATGTAAATTAGATTAATTCGTGTCAGTCCCCCAAAAACATCACTTACGAAAGCATTTACATAAATACACATACATAATTGTTCGTGTTTTGAGCTGTTCGTATCCCGAGGTATCACATGTCGTTTTGGCCCACTTCATGGTGAGCGAAATTCGCACATGATGCTCTAACCCACAGGACCACGCAATCCTACTATATATATGTATATATATTAGAGGCAGTAGGTTGGTAGACAGCAACCTCCCAGGGTGGTACTACCGTTCTGCCAAGTGAGTGTAAAATGGAAGCCTGTAATTGTTTTACATGATGGTAGGATTGTTGGTGTCTTTTGTCTGTCTCATAAATGTGCAAGATTTCAGGTACGTTTAGCTACTTCTACTTAGGTCACACTGCACATGAGTGTACAAGCATTATATATATATATATATATATATATATATATATATAATATTATATATATATATATATACAAGGAATTCGCAAGAGCAGGCGACATATACACAAACACTGATCTCTGGCCGAAGGAGAAGACTCGAACCTACGAACCTTGGAACAAGGTACGCAGTGCCTTGCGTACCTTGTCCCAAGGTTCGTAGGTTCGAGTCTCCTTCGGCCAGAGATCAGTGTTTGTGTATATGTCGCCTGCCCTTGCGAATTCCTTGTGTATATATTATATATATATATATATATATATAATATATATATATATATATATATATATATATATATATATATATATATATATATATTCCTTCTGGGTTTTTTTCTATCTTCTTACTAGATCTAGTTCTTGTATTATTTCTGCTTATCTCGATGGGGAAGTGGAACAGAATTCTTCCTCAGTAAGCCATGTGTGTCTTAAGGGGCAAAGGGCTAGTAACCCCTTCTGCATATGCTACTAAATTTAAAGGTAGAAACATTAGTTCAGTCTGTATCCCTTACATCATACAAGTAAGAGATACCGGCTAAATAATATATTTTTGTTACAACAAATTGCCACAATTTCTTTATACAGATGGACGTCCTATTTGTTTCTTTTTGAGGACATATAATGCTGAACATATTTTTTCTGTTCCTTATGCCTCGGATTTTCTCATATACGGAGTCGTGCGTGATTTTATCTTTTTTTTTTTTATTTATCTCATATGAAGTTCATTACGAATACTCAGGGCAACTATTTCTTTTTCTTGAGTGCGGCCTTTACTCAAAATATTGTATCCTGTTATGGTTATTTATCTCATAAGGTGATTATTAGGACTAATCCAAGATTCTGTCAGTAAAAATATTTGGATGTTTGATGATGGGTAAGCAGATAATTTGTCCATTTCCCGGAATATATCTTTGAGGCTTTGTGAAGAAAATTTTTTAGTTCGGCCAGCTGACTCTCCCAGCTGGCCTCTCCCAGCTGGAGTAATTAGTTTAAAGGACCCCAATGGAAATAAGTCACTCTGTCTGACTTTTTTGGGTTATCCTAGGTTCTCTACACATATGCTGCTATGTATGATAATTCTATGTAACTGTATTTGTGTATACCTGAATAAACTTACTTACTTACTTACTTACTTACTTACTTACTTACTAAATTCCTGGTTTCCCGACTGTTTGGGGAAGGCTGTCTCTCCTCCCACCCTTTGCGGCCCAGGCCGTCTCTCCCTCTCCTTCCAACCTTGAATTTCAACCCAACTCGCTTAAATGAAGCTCATCTGGCTTAAAAAAATGTCAGAACGGAAATTGTCCTACATTTCTATATAATAAAGAGCATTTATTACATATAGGTTTAAGTCTCTCGTTCAGATCCATAACTCTGCTGAGTGTAAATGTGTCTAAGCCATTCTTGGTAGTCATCCTGTAACTACTAATCTCATTCCATTTTCTTTTAATTTCTTTAGGAGGTTAGGTTAGGTAAGGTTCATCAGGAAACAGGACATCTGTTAAGAATGTCTTCTGATCTACACTTTTCTAAATCATTTGTTCCAACATAGGGTCATAAATATTTGCTCGCTGGTATGTCTTCGTTAACTTTCTCAAATTTATCACAAACTTCACTGATCCTCTCACCAGGTAGACATAACCTCCTTCCCCACCTAGGTACGCATTTTACTGATGGGTGAACATAGACATCCGATGTAAAGAAACACACCCAATGTTTCTACCTGCGCTGGGCAACGAACGCCGCCCTCGCCGTGTGAAGGGCCACGGGGCACCTCAGCACGTATCATGACTCGCTGATGCCTTCCCGTCAGGTATTTTCTGATCCACTGCAGTTCCTTTCCTGTGATATCTGCCTGGTCCTCTAGCTTTTGCATTAATCTGGATTAGCGCTTCTTTTTGACTATAATAATTTGCACTAATCTCTTGTGTGGAACTGTGTCAAAAGCTTTCTTGCAGACCAAGAAAGTGCAATCTACACACCTCTCTCTCTCTTGTTTTACTGCTGTCACCTTGTCATAGAACTCCATTAGGTTTGTGACACAGGATTTCCCATCTCTGATATTCATGTGTTTGTCGTTTATAAGCTCATTCCTTTCTAGGTGCTCCACTCTTCTCCTGATAATCTTGTCCATGCCTTTGCATACTATGCATGTCAGTGACACAGGTCTGTAGTTTAATGCCGTGTACCTGTCTCCTTTTTTAAAAATTGGAACTACATTTGTCTTCTTCCATACCTCAGGTAGTCGCCCTGTTTTTATAGATGTGTTGAAGATTGTTGTCAGTGGTACACACAGCGTATCTGTGTCTGTATTCATCAAGTTATACTCATCTAGTTGTGGTTGCAGGGGTCGAGTTACAGCTTCTGGCCCCGCCTATTCACTGGCCGCTACTAGGTCATTCTTCCTGCTCTATGAACTTTATCATACCTCTTCTTACATCTATGTACGTCACTTCCCAGACTATTCCACTTCCTGACAACTCTGTGACTGATGAAATGCTTCCTAACATCCCTCTGATTCATCTGACGTCTTCAGCTTCCTTGTTGTTGCGTTTTTATCTGGAGATCCGTCTCTGTACACCTTGTCGATTCCTTCGTGTTTCAACGTCGTTATCGTATTTCCCCATCTTTCTCTCCTCCGTGTGGTCGGGAAATTTTCCCTTTAAACCCCTCTCATAGGACATTTCCCCCTTTGCTCCCGGGG
>NW_026473852.1:0-12139 GCF_026875155.1 Cherax quadricarinatus
AGACGAAGCCCCATCACCCAGTTAGTCCACGAAGCTCTGGCCACTTAGTAACAATTTCGGAGTTCTATTTATATTTTATATTGCATCCATATTAATTATTAATTTATTCGATTATTTAACTGTTTAAGTGTATTTTAAACGTTTTTTTGATGTACAATTACTGTCCACGAGTAAAACCTTAACGTTTTCTTGTGGAAACTGTAATTAATTGTTATCTGTTGTCTTTTTTTCTTGTTATTTGTCTCTTTTTTCTCCATGATACGCTAAGATTCACAAGTACATACTCTCTCTTTCTGTCTTCTTTCTCTCTCCCCCTCCGTCCTTCTCTCTTTCTCTCTCTCTCTCTCTCTCTCTCTCTACACAAACACACACACACACACACACAAAACACACACACACACACACACACACACACACACACACACAAACACACACACACACAAACACACACACACAAACACACACACAAAACACACATATATATACATATATATATATATATATACATAATATATATATATATATATATATATATATATATTATATATAATATATATATATATACATATATTTATTTATTTATTTATTTATTTATTTATTTTATTTATTTATTGTGTATAATGAATGTTGGTTGAGTGGAGACATTAATGTGTGTGGATAATGTATGTTCACTTGGTAATATTCAAGACACAACCAGGAAAGTACTCACATATATGGTAAGAAACTCTTCATTATTATGTATGTAAATATTACTATCTTAGGTTAAATATAGAATGTGGATGTTCAATGTTTTATTAAATATATCCAGAGTGAGAGATGTGAAGACAGTAGTGAGAGATGTGAAGACAGTAGTGAGAGATGTGAAGACAGTAGTGAGAGATGTGAAGACAGGAGAAGTGAGAGATGTGAAGACAGTAGTGAGAGATGTGAAGTCAGTAGTGAGAGATGTGAACACAGTAGTGAGAGATGTGAACACAGTAGTGAGAGATGTGAACACAGTAGTGAGAGATGTGAAGACAGTAGTGAGAGATGTGAAGACAGTAGTGAGAGATGTAAAGACAGTAGTGAGAGATGTAAAGACAGTAGTGAGAGATGTGAAGACAGTAGTGAGAGATGTGAGACAGTAGTGAGAGATGTGAAGACAGGAGTGATAGATGTGAAGACAGGTGTGAGAGATGTGAAGACAGGAGTGAGAGATGTGAAGACAGGAGAAGTGAGAGATGAGAAGACAGTAGTGAGAGATGTGAAGACAGGAGAAGTGAGAGATGAGAAGACAGTAGTGAGAGATGTAAAGACAGTAGTGAGAGATGTGAAGACAGGAGAAGTGAGAGATGTGAAGACAGTAGTGAGAGATGTAAAGACAGTAGTGAGAGATGTGAAGACAGTAGTGAGAGATGTGAAGACAGTAGTGAGAGATGTGAAGACAGTAGTGAGAGATGTGAAGACAGTAGTGAGAGATGTGAAGACAGTAGTGATAGATGTGAAGACAGGAGTGAGAGATGTGAAGACAGTAGTGAGAGATGTGAAGACAGGAGTGAGAGATGTGAAGACAGGAGAAGTGAGAGATGTGAAGACAGTAGTGAGAGATGTGAAGACAGTAGTGAGGAGATGTGAAGACAGGAGAAGAGAGAGATGTGAAGACAGGAGAAGTGAGAGATGTGAATACAGGAGAAGTGAAAGACGAGAAGACAGGAGAAATACACAAATAACCCGCACATAAAAGAGAGAAGCTTACGACGACGTTTCGGTCCGACTTGGACCATTGACAAAGTCACACTAACAGAGGTGGAGCAGGACGGCTATATATAGGCAGGAAGAGGTGGAGGTAGTAGTAGTAGTAGTAGTAGTAGTACAAGAATTGTATATAATACCGACAGGATGAAATGACACATGCACAATACCGGGCATCCCCACCGTAGACGTTTCGCCATCCAGTGGCTGGCTGGCGAAACGTCCACAAAAAAAGACAACCAGACGCCGCACATGTGTCTTAATTTCATCAGTAGTTGTAGTGGAAGAAGAAGAGGTAGTAGTAGTAGTGGTAGTGGTAGAAGTGGGAAATAAGGAAGACGAGCCAGTCAAAAAACAAAGGAAGGGGAGCACTGCAAGAGAGCTAGAAACCCACAGAGGGAAGCAAGCGCACCGAGGTGCGTGAAAGGGGAAGTGGTGAAATAAAATAAATGAAGAAGGAACAGAAACACGAGACAGGAGAGAGAAAGACAACCCAGAGGAGAAAAGAAGAGAGGAAAGGAGAAGAGGAAGAAGAAAAGAAGAAGCAGAAGAAGAAGAGAAGAAGAAGAAGAAGAAGAGAAAAAATGAGGATTCAGGTTAAGTCACGGGTGTTCTGAAGTTTGAGAGCATTTTACAAGTAGTGGGAGAGGAAGGCATCTACAGAGACGAAGCAGGGCTAAGGTTCATACAAGGAAAGTTGTGTATTAGAGAGGATTCAACTAAACGGCGACTGTTCGAGTTGGAAGTAGGGAAGACAGTTTTGCAGAAGACCAGTCAATAGGAAAGGCTATGATCTCTGACGTGACAGAAAAGAGCATTGTTAGTGTCGGCAAGCCTAACACTATTTTGTGCCCCTAAGTCTGTCAGAAAGAGATCGACCAGTTTCTCCGAAGTATTGAAGAGGACAGGAGGAGCAAGAAATAGAGTAGACACAAGGAACATCTGTAGAGGGAGGAGAGGTATGAACGAGATTAGTGCGAAGAGTGTTAGGCTGGCGGAAGGTAAGCTTGATGTCTAAGGGACGGAGAGAATTGTTGAGATTAGAAAGACCGGAAAATGTAGGGAAGGCAGAGGATAGAAGAGTTCCCATGAGTAGAGAGTTTGGAGAGAAGAAATTGCGTTTGCACGTGAGAGGGCAGAGTCTATGAAATGGGAAGGGTAGCCAAGACGGGAGAACGGAATTATGAAGAGTGGAAATTTCTGCTGGAAGGAACTGAGGACCCACAGATGCGGAGGGCACGGAGAAAGAGGGAGATAAGAACACTTTTCTTGACAGGGGAAGCATGATAGGAAAAGTAGTGAATGTACATGCCACTGTGCATAGGTTTACGGTAAACGGAAAAGGAAAAACCTGTATCTGAGCGGTGGACATGGACATCAAGGAAAGGAAGTAAGGAATTAGATTCCCATTCAGCTTTAAACTTAATGGAAGGGAGAAACTGGTCGATCTCTTTCTGACAGACTTAGGGAGCACAAAAATAGTGTTAGGCTTGCCGACACTAACAATGCTCTTTTCTGTCACGTCAGAGATCATAGCCATCCTATTGACTGGTCTTCTGCAAAAACTGTCTTCCCTACTTCCAACTCGAACAGTCGCCGTTTAGTTGAATCCTCTCTAATACACAACTTTCCTTGTATGAACCTTAGCCCTGGCTTCGTCTCTGTAGATGCCTTCCTCTCCCACTCATTGTAAAAATGCTCCAAACTTCAGAACACCCGTGACTTAACCTGAATCCTCATTTTTTTTTTTCTTCTTCTTCTTCTTCTTCTTCTTCTTCTTCTTCTTCTTCTTCTTCTTCTTCTGCTTCTTCTTTTTCTTCTTCCTCTTCCCCTTTCCTCTCTTCTTTTCTCCTCTGGGTTGTCTTTCTCTCTCCTGTCTCGTGTTTCTGTTCCTTTTCATTTATTTTATTTCACCACTTCCCCTTTCACGCACCTCGGTGCGCTTGCTCTCCCTCTGTGGGTTTCTAGCTCTCTTGCAGTGCTCCCCTTCCTTTGTTTTTGACTGGCTCGTCTTCCTTATTTCCCACTTCTACCACTACCACTACTACTACTACCTCTTCTTCTTCCACTACAACTACTGATGAAATTAAGACACATGTGCGGCGTCTGGTTGTCTTTGTTGTGGACGTTTCGCCAGCCAGCCACTGGATGGCGAAACGTCTACGGTGGGGATGCCCGGGTGTTGTGCATGTGTCATTTCATCCTGTCGGTATTATATACAATTCTTGTACTACTACTACTACTACTACTACTACTACTACCTCCACCTCTTCCTGCCTATATATAGCCGTCCTGCTCCACCTCTGTTAGTGTGACTTTGTCAATGGTCCAAGTCGGACCGAAACGTCGCGTAAGCTTCTTTTATGTGCGGGTTATTTGTGTATCGTTCCAGTCACGGTATTGTGCCTTTTTGTTATTTAAGACAGGAGAAGTGAGAGATGTGAAGACAGGAGAAGTGAGAGATATGAAGACAGGAGAAGTGAGACATGTGAAGACAGGAGAAGTGAGAGATGTGAAGACAGGAGAAGCGAGAGATGTGAAGACAGGAGAAGTGAGAGATGTGAAGGAAGAAGTGTGAGATGTGAAGATAGAAGTGAGAGATGTGAAGACAGGAGAAGTGAGAGATGTGAAGATAGGAGAAGTGAGAGATGTGAAGGAAGACGTGAGAGATGTGAAGACAGGAGAAGTGAGAGACGTGAAGACAGGAGAAGTGAGAGATGTGAAGACAGGAGAAGTGAGAGATGTGAAGACAGGAGAAGAGAGAGATGTGAAGACAGGAGAAGTGAGAGATGTGAAGACAGGAGAAGTGAGAGATGTGAAGACAGGAGAAGAGAGAGATGTGAAGATAGAAGTGAGAGATGTGAAGACAAGAGAAGTGAGAGATGAGAAGACAGTAGAAGTGAGAGATGTGAAGACAGGAGAAGTGAGAGATGTAAAGACAGGAGAAGTGAGAGATGTGAAGACAGGAGAAGAGAGAGATGTGAAGACAGGAGAAGTGAGAGATGTGAAGACAGGAGAAGTGAAAGATGAGAAGACAGTAGAAGTGAGAGATGTGAAGACAGGAGAAGTGAGAGATGTTAAGACAGGAGAAGTGAGAGATGTGAAGACAGGAGAAGAGAGAGATGTGAAGATAGAAGTGAGAGATGTGAAGACAGGAGAAGTGAGAGATCACTCTCACCACAAGTCCAACACGCTAACCACTATTCCTTCACCCTCACCACCAGTCCTGCACCCTCACTTTCAGTCTTTCACCCTCAAAATCAGTCCATCACCCTCACCACCAGTCCATCACCCTCACCAGCAGTCCATCACCCACACCAGCAGTCCATCACCCTCACCACTAGTCTATCATCCTCACCACCAGTCCTTCTCTCTCAAAATCAGTCGATCACTCTCACCACGTGTCCATCACCCTCATCATCAGACTTTTTCCCTCACCACCAGCCCATCACCCTCACCACCAGACCATCACCCGCACCACCACTCTATCACTCTCACCAGCAGTCCATCACTCTCATCACCAGTCTGTCACTCTCACCACCAGTCCATACCCCTCACCACCAGTCCATCATACTCAGCACCAGTCCACCATCCTCACTTTCACCCTCATTCTCACCCCCAGTCCATCGCCCTCACCACCACTCCATCACTCTCACCAACAGTAGACGTTTCGTAGACCATAAACTTTATTAATTCTTCTGGTGATGAAAACTTCTGGAGAACAAGCCGTGCACTGCATATTATATTTTATTACCAAACTTATGGGTATATAATTTCTCTGATAGGCATATTGTTCTTGTGTGACCTGGCATCATCAGTGTATCTTGTGTGACCTGGCATCATCAGTGTATCTTGTGTGACACGGCATCATCAGTGTATCTTGTGTGACCTGGCATCATCAGTGTATCTTGTGTGACACGGCATCATCAGTGTATCTTGTGTGACCTGGCATCATCAGTGTATCTTGTGTGACACGGCATCATCAGTGTATCTTGTGTGACCTGGCATCATCAGTGTATCTTGTGTGACCTGGCATCATCAGTGTATCTTGTGTGACACGGCATCATCAGTGTATCTTGTGTGACACGGCATCATCAGTGTATCTTGTGTGACCTGGCATCATCAGTGTATCTTGTGTGACCTGGCATCATCAGTGTATCTTGTGTGACCTGGCATCATCAGTGTATCTTGTGTGACCTGGCATCATCAGTGTATCTTGTGTGACACGGCATCATCAGTGTATCTTGTGTGACACGGCATCATCAGTGTATCTTGTGTGACCTGGCATCATCAGTGTATCTTGTGTGACACGGCATCATCAGTGTATCTTGTGTGACCTGGCATCGACTCAGAAGTGTACTTGTTTGCAGATGATGTGAAGTTAATGAGAAGAATCAAATCGGATGAGGATCAGGCAGGACTACAAAGAGACCTGGACAGGCTACAAGCCAGGTCCAGCAACTGGCTCCTTGAGTTTAACCCCGCCAAATGCAAAGTCATGACGATTGGGGAAGGGCAAAGAAGACCGCAGATACAATATAGTTTAGATGGCCAAAGACTGCAAACCTCACTCAAGGAAAAATATCTGGGGATGAGTTTAACACCGAGCATATCTCCTGAGGCGCACATCAATCAGATAACTGCTGCAGCATACGGGCGCCTGGCAAACCTACGGATAGCGTCCGATACCTCAGGATTCGTTTAAGACTCTGTATACCATTTACGTCAGGCCCATACTTGAGTATGCAGCACCAGTTTAAAATCCACACCTAGTCAAGGACGTCAAGAAATTAGAGAAAGTGCAAAGGTTTGCAACAAGACTAGTCCAAGAGCTAAGGGGATTGTCCTACGAAGAAAGGTTGAGGGAAATCGGCCTGACGACACTGGAGGACAGGAGGGTCAGGGGAGACATGATAACATATAAAATACTGCGCGGAATAGGCAAGGTGGACAAAGACAGGATGTTCCAGAGAAGGGACACAGACACAAGAGGTCACAATTGGAAGTTGAAGACTCAGATGAATCAAAGGGATGTTAGGAAGTATTTCTTCAGTCATAGAGTAGTCAAGCCATGGAATAGCCTAGAAAGTGACGTAGTGGAGGCGGGAACCATACATAGTTTTAAGGCGAGGTATGATAAAGCTCATGAGGCAGGTAGAGACAGAACCTAGTAACAATCAGCGAAGAGGCGGGGCCAGGAGCTATGAATCGACCCCTACAACCACAAACAGGTGAGTACAAATAGGTGAGTACAGTGATGGAATGAATAATTATGAGTTTCTTCATTCTCGGCTCACCTTTCCTTGATGGGAAACTGCCGACGCGTTAATAAAAAAATTAATGAAACATATAAATAATAAATCTTTATTATTTTTAACAAATATATTCTAATAAGATAAAAAATCAGTGAAGAGTGTCACACTGTCACTAATAAGGTAAAAAGGTTTCTTCCAATGTTGTAGAGTATTTAAGCTTCTGTTTTCTTATTTTTACACCTCAAAACTTGCAGGTTTAGCGTTGTTAACCCGTCATAGCTATCTTAATTTGCCCTAATTTTCATGTACATATATAAAACAATGCGTGTTATGGCATTTTTATATGAAGACATTTAGCTCCAGGGACTTTTATCAATTAAAACGCTGTAAAACGACTTTTTAATTACTTGTATTACCCGGCTCCTAGGAATGGTAACATGCACCTCCCTCACTACGTCAGCTAACACCCAGGTACTTACGTAAAGGAAGGCGAACAGAAGCAATAGGTGTAACCAAAAATGGCCAACGTTTCCACTCATCCCAGAATCAAACCCGGGTGCTGGAATTTTGAACAAGGACACTGCCTCATGAAAAGCAACTCACTAACATTACTCATTATTCCTACCTGAACAGTAGCCTTGGGAAACCATGCAATGGCAATAAACAAACGCTCCCATGCGGTAAAGGAAGCGCCCATAACTACAACGAACGAAGTAGCAATTCTGAAGGAGACGCCAATTAGCAAAGCTAACAACCCCCAGCCAATAGTGGCAGGATCTGTCACTCCAACCTGTGGGAAAGTTTTTTGAGTGAATTTCAAGTAATTATTAATACCTTAACTAAAATAAATTTATATCAACTTCCATTGTAATTCCTACATATACATATATATATATATATATATATATATATATATATATATATATATATATATATATATATATATATATATATATATATATATATATATATCAGTGGAATAAGAATCTTTCCTCCGTAAGCCATGCGTGTTGTAAAAGTCAACTAAAATGCCGGGAACAATGGGCTAGTAACCCCTTTTCCTGTAAAGATTACTAAAAAGAATAAGAAGAAGAAAATTGTCAAAGTGGGAAGTCTGAATGTGCGTGGATGTTGTGCAAATGATAAGAAAGAGATGATTGTGGATGTTATGAATGAGAAGAAACTGGATGTCCTGGCTTTAAGTGAAACAAAGCTGAAGGGGGTGGGAGAGTTTCAATGGAGAGAATAAATGGGATTAGGTCAGGGGTTTCAAATAGAGTTAGAGCTAAAGAAGGAGTAGCAATAATGTTGAAGGATAAGCTATGACAGGAAAAGAGGGACTACAAATGTATAAATTCAAGGATTATGTGGAGTAAAATAAGATTGGATGTGAAAAGTGGGTTATAGTAAGCGTGTATGCACCTGGAGAAGAGACAAGTGTAGAGGAGGAGAGAGAGATTCTGGGAAATGTTGAGTGAATTTCGTGGGGAGTTTTGAATCAAGTGTGAGAGTAATGGTGGTTGGGGATTTTCAATGCTAAAGTGGGTAAAAATGTTATGGAGGGAGTAGTAGGTAATTTTGGGGTGCCAGGGGTAAATGTAAATGGGGAGCCTTTAATTGAGCTATGTGTAGAAAGAAATTTGGTAATAAGTAATACATATTTTATGAAAAAGAGGATAAATAAATATACAAGGTATGATGTAGCACGTAATGAAAGTAGTTTGTTAGATTATGTATTGATGGATAAAAGGTTGATGGGTAGGCTCCAGGATGTACATGTTTATAGAGGGGCAACTGATATATCGGATCATTATTTAGTTGTAGCTACAGTTAGAGTAAGAGGTAGATGGGAAAGAGGAAGCTGGGCAACACAAGTAAGAGGGAGGTTGAAAGTGTATAAACTAAGGGAGGAGGAAGTTTGGGCGAGATATAAGCGACTATTGGCAGAAAGGTGGGCTAGTGCAAAGATGAGTAGTGGGGAGGTTGAAGAGGGTTGGGAAAAGTTTTAAAAATGCAGTATTAGAATGTGGGGCAGAAGTTTGTGGTTATAGGAGGGTGGGGCAGGAGGAAAAGAGGAGTGATTGGTGGAATGATGGGAAATAAAGGGTGTGATAAAAGAGAAAAAGTTAGCTTATGAGAGGTTTTTACAAAGCAGAAGTGTTATAAGAAGAGCAGAGTATATGGAGAGTAAAAGAAAGGTGAAGAGAGTGGTGAGAGAGTGCAAAAGGAGAGCAGATGAAAGAGTGGGAGAGGCACTGTCAAGAAATTTTAATGAAAATAACAAAAAAAATTTGGAGTGAGTTAAACAAGTTAAGAAAGCCTAGGGAAAGTATGGATTTGTCAGTTAAAAACAGAGTAGGGGAGTTAGTAGATGGGGAGAGGGAGGTATTAGGTAGATGGCGAGAATATTTTGAGGAACTTTTAAATGTTAAGGAAGAAAGGGAGGCGGTAATTTCATGCACTGGCCAGGGAGGTATACCATCTTTTAGGAGTGAAGAAGAGCAGACTGTAAGTGTGGTGGAGGTACGTGAGGCATTACGTAGAATGAAAGGGGGTTAAAGCAGCTGGAACTGATGGGATCATGATAGAAATGTTAAAAGCAGGGGGGGAAATAGTGTTGGAGTGGTTGGTACTTTTGTTTAATAAATGTATGAAAGAGGGGAAGGTACCTAGGGATTGGCGGAGAGCATGTATAGTCCCTTTATATAAAGGGAAAGGGGACAAAAGAGATTGTAAAAATTATAGAGGAATAATTTTTACTGAGTATACTAGGAAAAGTATACGGTAGGGTTATAATTGAAAGAATTAGAGGTAAGACAGAATGTAGAATTGCGGACGAACAAGGAGGTTTCAGAGTGGGTAGGGGATGTGTAGATCAAGTGTTTACATTGAAGCATATATGTGAACAGTATTTAGATAAAGGTAGGGAAGTTTTTATTGCATTTATGGATTTAGAAAAGGCATATGATAGAGTGGATAGAGGAGCAATGTGGCAGATGTTGCAAGTATATGGAATAGGTGGTAAGTTACTAAATGCTGTAAAGAGCTTTTATGAGGATAGTGAGGCTCAGGTTAGGGTGTGTAGAAGAGAGGAAGAATACTTCCCGGTAAAAGTAGGTCTTAGACAGGGATGTGTAATGTCACCATGGTTGTTTAATATATTTATAGATGGGGTTGTAAAAGAAGTAAATGCTAGGGTGTTCGGGAGAGGGGTGGGATTAAATTATGGGGAATCAAATTCAAAATGGGAATTGACACAGTTACTTTTTGCTGATGATACTGTGGCTTATGGGAGATTCTAAAAAAAATTGCAAAGGTTAGTGGATGAGTTTGAGAATGTGTGTAAAGGTAGAAAGTTGAAAGTGAACATAAAAAGAGTAAGGTGATGAGGGTATCAAATGATTTAGATAAAGAAAAATTGGATATCAAATTGGGGGGGAGGAGTATGGAAGAAGTGAATGTTTTCAGATACTTGGGAGTTGACGTGTCGGCGGATGGATTTATGAAGGATGAGGTTAATCATAGAAAATTTATGAGGGAAAAAAGGTGAGTGGTGCGTTGAGGTATATGTGGAGTCAAAAAACGTTATCTATGGAGGCAAAGAAGGGAATGTATGAAAGTATAGTAGTACCAACACTCTTATATGGATGTGAAGCTTGGGTGGTAAATGCAGCAGCGAGGACACGGTTGGAGGCAGTGGAGATGTCCTGTCTAAGGGCAATGTGTGGTGTAAATATTATGCAGAAAATTCGGAGTGTGGAAATTAGGAGAAGGTGTGGAGTTAATAAAAGCATTAGTCAGAGGGCAGAAGAGGGGTTGTTGAGGTGGTTTGGTCATTTAGAGAGAATGGATCAAAGTAGAATGACATGGGAAAGCATATAATCTATAGGGGAAGGAAAGAGGGGTAGGGGTCGTCCTCGAAGGGTTGGAAAGAGGGGGTAAAGGAGGTTTTGTGGGTGAGGGCTTGGACTTCCAGCAAGCGTGCATGAGCGTGGTTAGATAGGAGTGAATGGAGACGAATGATACTTGGGACCTGACGATCTGTTGGAGTGTGAGCAGGGTAATATTTAGTGAAGGATTCAGGGAAACCGGTTATTTTCATATAGTCGGACTTGAGTCCTGGAAATGGGAAGTACAATGCCTGCACTTTAAAGGAGGGGTTTGGGATATTGACAGTTTGGAGGGATATGTTGTGTATCTCTATACGTATATGCTTCTAAACTGTTATATTCTGAGCACCTCTGCAAAAGCATGATAATGTGTGAGTGTGGTGAAAGTGTTGAATGATGATGAAAGTATTTTCTTTTTGGGGATTTTCTTTTCTTTTTTTGGGGTCACCCTGCCTCGGTGGGAGACGACCGACTTGTTGAAAAAAAAAAAAAATATATATATATATATATATATATAAACAAATATATTATTTACATCAGCCATACATACGAAAAGTAATGTGCTCCTTCGTTATAAAATGTAAGTAATTGTTATTTATGTATTCAAGTTTATAGACTCTTTAGATTTCGTGTCATTCCTCAGGCACTAACTGACCCTTATGAGACTAGCACTTCCCTCTACTTAAATAAAAGAATTAAAATCCAGTTTCAATAAATAAAATAAATGCAGATTCTGAATAGAACCAAGAATGGTAAATAAATGACAGATCGATGAACCAAATGGAGGGGAAAGAGTAGGTTAAATTATTTAACTAACTTTGTAGAATGTACTTATGGAAGAGGACACTTCAAACGAAGTGAATTTGAACTCTCAGTAGCCAAATAAAAAAGCTGAAATTTCCAAAGACGATGTAACGAAGCTGTAACTCTGAAATCTGCTGTTCATTATTTACGACACTTAAAAGTCCCTAGGAAAAAAATAATAAAAACGACTACAAATCTTTGGATAATGTGAGAAATATAACTGAAACAATTGTAAATGATTCCCTTGTAATGGATATGATAGAAAGGGACAGAAGACAACGTGTTAATGTCGGACAGAATATAATGTAAGAATAACTATTAACTATTATTAAGAACGCCGTTAAGCAATTCCAAGATCTGTATCCTCTATCTCAAGACAAGAATCATCCCAAGCAAATAAAGTAAGGTAAACACACTATATTTTTTAAAATTCCCTTAAACCAAATACGTTTTTATGAG
>NW_026473853.1:0-10920 GCF_026875155.1 Cherax quadricarinatus
CAGGCGCTAGGGGATTTTTTCGAAAGGTTGATAACACAATTAAAAGTTCTAGCACGAAAGCGACGTGAAAAACACAGAAACCCGGAGCCAACGAGGCACCCCTGCACCTGACCGATGTTACTGTATTTGTGTATACCAATAAACTTTACTTACTTACTAAAAAGAAAAAGCTTCTAACTCTGTATTTTAACCACTCACCTTCCCCAACCAAAAAACTGATAAGACATCAAAGCACTCCAACTAAAAAAAAGATAGTAAAAGTTAACTTTAAAACCAGGGGGATATCAAGGGGGCCCGAC
Source organism: Cherax quadricarinatus (assembly GCF_026875155.1). Lineage (NCBI taxonomy): Eukaryota > Metazoa > Arthropoda > Malacostraca > Decapoda > Parastacidae > Cherax > Cherax quadricarinatus. The sequence goes on from NW_026473853.1 coordinate 300, forward strand.
TGCTAGGCAAGCCAGGTCAACAACAAATGTTGGGTTTTAAAATTCAATTCCATTGTAAAAAAAATTATCTAAAAATTTCCCCCATCAAAAAAGGGAGAATGTGTATTAAATGGCCCCCAACTAAAAAATATCAAACATTATAAAAATTTTAAAAAATTAAGTGTGATAATGCACAATAAAACGTGATGGCATTATCATGGTAAATTATCAGACACGGGTCGTGGGTGTAAAATAAAAAAGGATCTGAAAAAGCAATTTCCCACTTTCACGGGTCTGACTAAACCTTGTTAAGCCATATTCACATTACAACCATGTTCAGTGCGGGAGTATGCAAATTTTAACCCTTATTCTAACCCTATTTTCATGACTTTTATGAATAATGGAAATTTAAATTCCCACTATTAAGACCAAAGGCGCTATTTAAGGTGTAATCCGGGTACTTAAAGGGGTTTTTTTTAGTCTGCTTTTTTTAAAACAAAAACCATTATGTAATTCAATTTTCACCGCTTCAAAAAAAAAAATAGAAAAATTTTAGGAAAATTGAGTATTCTACAGAAAAAAACCCAACCTTTGGAAACCACAAGGGTGCCGAAAAAAATGTTCAGATTCTACAAGAAATTATAGTCATTTAATAGGTAGGTGAGGGCGATTTTGGTCGAGTCTGCTCAGGCCCATATTTTTTGGGATTTTTTTTTTTTTTTTTCGCTTTTTCTTGCATTTTCTTTTAATAAAAAAATTCAATATTTGGCACAAAAAACTTAGGGGGATTTTTCCGTAGCTTCTACCAATCATATAAGGGAGGGGAGCTTATTCGTAGAGTCCCGCCAATCGGGCACCAGGGACTGCTCGGCAGTATTCCCCTCCATCCCAGAGAAATCACTTCATTATTCTTTTTATTTAAACTCTAGGTTTATTTTCTATCAAATTTATTAAATGATATAATTAACCATAAATAACATACAAACATGTTATATATCTGACTGAATAAAATGGCAAAAAAATGGCGAGAGCTACCGAAATATTTGATAAAAAATAGTTCTCTTTTTTTGTGTAAAAAACGGTGTTGAAAGGATAACGCACTAGAAACCCTTTTTACAAGAAAACCACCCAAACAAACGGATTTTCGCCATTTTTTTTTTTTTTTTTGAGGCAGGGCCCGCCGGGATTTCCCGGCCAATATCTCGGAAGTAACTTATTATTATTTTTTTATTTCCCCCTTTTTTTTTTAATTAAGTGGAATAATGTTCACGAAAAAGAAAATAATGATTTTTCAATTTCCTATTTTTTAAATTTTTTGGGAAAAATTTTAAATGCTTTGGGGTTTATATGGAGTAAAGGGCAATTTTTTGCAACATTCCAAGAACTAACAAACTTTATTTTTTTTGTGAAATAAAGATAAATATTCAAGGAAGGAATCAATTAAAAATTTTTCAAAACATTGTTTCTGGGGGACCAAGTGTCCAAACAAACCTTACGTCGTCCCAATAGGGAAACCTCCGACATCGAACCATGCCACCTTCTAGGGTAGGTAGGGCCTGAGCCCCAGCCTTTTTGCTCATAAGACTGTCATCCCCCTTTGCCCCTTGGGCGGGGATGCAGACCAGAGAGGCCTACTTGTGGCTAGGCCTGGGGACAGTTGGTACCAAAGATGAGGAGGTACTTGTGCCTCCTCCCACGGGAGACTTTGGTCTCAGACACTCCCATAAGAGGAGCCAAGGCCGGGCCACCACTTGAAAAGGCCCGGGCCGGAGAATCCCAGCGAACTATAATAAACAAAATAATACCTCCCTGACGAAAGAGCATTTTCAGTAAATCAGTCCTTTTTCAAGTCTTTTCTCAGTTGTTGTTTGAGGTATCTTATTTTGATAAATATTTACGGAAATAGAGAAAACACTTCTATCTTGTTTCATCAAAAACTGAAGAAAATCTGAAGGTACAGAAATAAACAAAATGTAATTGGATGACAGGCCCCAAACTTTGAATTAATCAGGTGCTATAGTGTTTTATTTTAAATTTCAGTACCTCCATTTTTTTTTTAGATTTAAATAAATATCCTAGTTCATACCTGGAGTTTTACCTGTGAGAGAGTCCGGGGGTCAACTCCCCCCGCAGCCCGGTCTGGTGACCAGGCACCTGGGGAGTCAGAGCCTGATCAACAAGCTGCTGCAGTTCGCTGCACGCAAACCAACGACGAGCCACGCCCGGGCTGATCAGGAACTGACTTTAGGGTGCTTGTCCCATTTGCACAGCTTTAAGACTGCCAGGGTTCTGTTGGTAATCCCCCTTATGTGTGAGATGGGAGCAGTTTGAACAGTCCGGCCCCTGACACTAGTTGTATGGTCTTCTTAACGTGCTAGTGACACCCCTGCTTTTTCATTGGGGGGATGTTGCATCGTGCCTTGCCAAGTCTTTTGCTTTCGTAGTGAGTGAATTTCGTGCAAGTTCGTTACAGTCCCTCTAGGATTTTCCAGGTGTATAATCATGTATCTCTCCCTCCTGCGTTCCAGGGAATACAGGATTTAGGAACCTCAAGCACTCCCAGTAATTGAGGTGTTTTTTATCTACTATGCCGCGCCGTGAAAGTTCTCTGTACATTTTCTAGGTCGGGCAATTGTCACCTGCCTTGAAAGGTATGTTAGTGTGCAGCAATATTTCCAGCCTAAATAGAACAATTGACCTTGAAAGAGTCATCACGGGCTTGGCCTCCCTAGTTATGAAGTTCTCATATCCACTTGAGCTCCATGTCATTTTCTAGCAATGCGATTGATGGCAATGTTATGTTCCTTGACGGTAATCCTCCGACATGATCACTCCCAGTCTTTGACGTGGTCCTTCGCTCCTATTTTTTAGGCGCAGAATTTGTTTTTGTACTCTGACGAAGTTTTAATTCCTCATTTACCATATCTGAGTAATTGAAATTTTCTCATCGTTGAACTTCATATTGGTTTTTCTGCAGCCACTGAAAGATTTGGTTGATGTCCGCTCTAGGATCCTTGCAGTGTCTGCAATGGAAGACATGTCATGCAGATTCGGGTGTCATCTGCAAAGGATGACACGTGCTGTGGCTGATAACCATGTCTATTCGGATATGTAGGATGAGTGAACAAGATGGGGAGCGAGTACTGTGCCTTGTGGAACAGAGCTTTTCACCGTAGCTGCCTGGGACTTACTCTGTTGACGACTACTCACTGTGTTCTTTAGTGAGAAATATAGATCCATCGACCGACCTTTTCCTGTTATTCCCTTTTCAGCACGCACTTTGTGCGCTATTACGCCATTGTCACATTTGTCGAAGTCTTTTTGCAAAGTCGTATTATTACATCTGCATTTTTTTTTGTCTTCTAGTGCATTTAGGACTTGTCGAGTATCCAATAGTTGAGACAGACAGGAGCTGACCTGTTCTAAACCAAGTTTGCCCTGGGTTGTGTAACTGTATAGGTTTCTAGATGGGAGGTGATCTTGCTTCTTAGGACCTTTCAAAGATTTTATAAAATGGGATTTTAGTGCTATCGGCTCATACCCGGTCTCAGAACCGGTCTCAGACCGGCCGCGGGGCGTTGACCCACCGGAACTCTCTCCAGGTATGCTATGGCTGTTGCTTTACAGCCCCCTTGTGTGGAGTGGGGCTATGTTTGTTATTGTGTTAGTAACGTGGGACGACCCCCGTGTCCATGCTCCCTCTCCATAGATGGTAAAGGCTCGTGATAGGGCTACTTGCAGTTCTTGATGAACACGAGAAGTTCCATGAGTCTGGCCCTGTGGCAGAGTGCATGGGCATGTCAGTTATCGTCGTTCGAAGTCATTTGGCGTCAGGGTAACTTCGGATAGTCTTGTGTTAACCAAATTACTGTGGCTCTCTCATAAAAAATTCATTTTGATCATCGACTCTCAGTCTGGTTAGCGGCTGCTAAAACTGAGTCATAAGACCTTGAGTAGCTCACTCATTTCCATGCTGTCAACTGTGTAGGACCCATCTTGTAAAGTAGGGGCCCAATACTTACGTTGTTCTCGACTTTGATATGTATAGGAGAAGGAAATACTTTTGGGTTTTCTTTCCGATTTCCATTTATGGCTTTTAGTTGCTGTCCCGCATTACAGACTCCTATAAGATTCCTTTAGCTTATGTTTGATGCATGCTATTTCTCTACCAGGTGTCTCCCTACGAATTTCATACATATATTGAACCTCTTTAGCGCGTGCACTGGGGTGGGATGGGTAGATCTGTAAGCGGGGCGACGGGCCAGAGCGTAAGTGGAGGGCGGCTTTGTCTGTTTCTCTGGTGGTAGGGATGTACGCGTCTGAGGGCAGCCTCTTTTAGTTCTAGATGAGAGGAAAAAGGCCATGTTCATGGGACATCATCGTGAGATGGGCGGACCAAGGTGTAAATGCTTACTCTAGGGGGGTCAGTAGGCTGAGATTGGCGTCGTGTTGTATGTGCGGTTATCGAGGTAGTAGGTCTGTAGGCCAGAACTGATGTGATGATCGGGTTAGGTGTAGCGGAGTGGGTGATTTTACTAATGGTGTCGCCAATGCGGTTATTTTTGGTGTATTGTGAGAGTTTGAGGAATTCTTGGAGTGAGAATTGTCGTCGCCTGCATTGAGAACGTCTATAATTCGGGTCTCTTCGGTGGGTGTGATCGGGTGGTGGGCTGCTGTTCGCATACGTCGGGTTGTCTGAACCTTAAATGGATGATGTGGTGATTCGGGTGTGAGTATACGTGTTTTTGTTATGGGGGTGGTACCGAGTGTGCCTTGATATCGGAGGATGGCATCATAGGTATGTTATAGGAGTGAAGGATGAAGTCTAGGTGTAAAGCGGGGGAGCCGTGCTAGGATAAGTGGGGCTCTAGTATTTAGGTGCGATGGTGATGCAGAATTGAATTTTGGTGTGGCGCGGAGAGCGTTTCGAAAGCTCGAGTGGTGGCGTTGTGAGTTTGATGCGTGTGCAGAGTCGTGTGCTTCCTGGGTTTTGGATGAGGGAGCGAGGCAAGCAGAGTAGCGAGATTGGGTTGCTACTATTCGCTCGCAATTTAGGATGCTTAGAGTTGGGAAAGATGCCGCGAGCAGGAGCCGAGTGAGTTGGGTGGTGCAGGGGAGTGCGGCGGAAGATTGGTGAGGTCCATAGCAAGTGGTCCGCGTTGGGTTAGTCAAGTACTGGGGCTGGGTTGCCGAGGAGGAATTGTCTGGTATGTGTTTGCGATCCGCTGGGGAGGGCGTTGCAGAGCTACCACGCGGATGGACGTAGGGTTTGTAGTGTGATTGCGCATCTGACGCTAAAGCGAGCTTAAAACGCGAGTAGCGCACTAGCGGGCGGAGCGAGAGTTGAGGGCAAGTAGGCAGTTCTGTGCAACAACAGATGGATGACGTGCTGCAAAGTTTACGGAGGGCGCGTCGGAACGCGCCGGCTCTCCTCTTATTTAGAGGGCCCCGGTTACGATGCTGGGTGTCGAGCAGCGTGTGATAGTTTGTTAGAGACCTGGGATCCGATATATACGTTGTCCCAAGTGTGGATCCGTTTAAGTGGTGGGTCGAGCATTGACGATGCCCGAACATTGCCTTTTGCCTCTGCAGGACGGCGAGCCGGCGCGCGGCGATGGCAGCGTGGGAATTTGTAGAGTACACTTAGTGATCACATGGTAGCTATCTTGAGACTGACAGCGAGGAATTATAGTGCCAACACGAAGGAATGTAGCGATGATGGGAGCAGGGTGGAGAGATGAGTTGGTCTGGTGTTTAAATAGCACACTTAGAGACAGGGGTGGTACGCGTATTACTACAGTCTCTGGTCGGATCATACAGTCAAGGGGGCTGTGATCTGAGGTCTGGAGTTGATTGTAGAGGACATTGAGAGTGGACCAGTCTGTAGAGGCGCGAGTTTGTCCTCACTAACAGGAGATCTAGACATGAATGAGTCGTGTGTAACACAACAACATAACGAATTCACCAACACTTTGCCAGCCAGTTGTATTTGTTTCTGCCTGGTCTCTAGGCACGATAAAATACCACGCCTGTTTTCATCATCATCGGCCTCTTGAATGAGGCTTGTTGGTGCTATCCGTTTCTGTGTAGGACATCTTCTCAAGTACGAGGATGCTGTCAGCCTGGTATTCAATATTTATCAGCTTAGTATCGCATAGTCTTCTCTACCACACATCAACGGGAGTGTTGTACCGATGAGCTATTGTTGACATCAGGATAGTTTGTGTCTAAAGATGTCTCAATGGATCTCCTGATAAGTGGCTGAAGGAGTCATATCTATGCACATTACTCTGGAGTAGGGTACAATATGGGAAAGGCTGATGGGGTACTAGGAGGGGGGAAGGGAGAATCTTTGTATATTGGGCGGCACATTAGTCATCCCCGACTAGCTTTCATTGAGGCTTGACAACAGATTTTTCTAAAATGGTTGCGGGGATTGCTAGTTGCATACCATGTGGCATGTCACATGTTCTGTTTGTTCTAGTCTCCCAGAGATTGTGGCACGCATTGTCAGTGTGGCAGCATAGTGACGCGAAACATGCGACAGTTAGGAAGTGTCTCACAGGCTTGTTTCGTGTTGCGTGACTATGTGTTCTCCTGTGCACTTGTATTCCCTGTATAGGTGCCTAACGCTTTCTGTACGTCACACTTTACGTCAAACAATCCTACGCCATGCCTTCCCACGCACGTCTAGATTCAATGTATGACTAATACCTACCTGCACTCCAATGTTTCTTATAGCTATATGTGAGATCATAATCTTGTTTGCTATTTCCTGTGGTCACTACTATCTGCTAGTGGAGTATGTGGAAGGCAATTAACCTCGTGTGTATTGAGTATTCTGCTCATTCTTTCGACTGTGGTACACTGTGATGAGGCATAGCTTGGGCAATAAGATATAGTGTTCGTAGTTCTACTCCTCTACCCTCATTTAGACACTAGCCACTTCGAGTTATTCCTTATTTGCCTATCCCTACTCAGCTGGCTTCCTGTACCCTATGAGGTCATTTATACATTGTATTTTTTCCATCCTGGCTAATACATTCCCGACCTACCAGGACAAAATCTCCAGCTTCACCATTACTGTCACCCAGACAAGAACCTCCAAGCTTCACCATTAGCTGTCTCCCCAGGTCAGCACTCCAGCTTCACCATTACTTGTCCTTCGCTATGACAGCACCTCAGCTTCTCATTACGGTCCTCCCAGGAGAGCACCTTCCCAGCTTCACCATTACTGTCCTCCCAGGACCAGCAACCTCCTCTTCACCATTACTGTCTCCCAGGACAGCCACTATCGGGCCCCACATTTACTGACTCCAGGACATCACCTCCAGCCATACAGTTCTGACTACATGGCCAGTATCAAGGGCAGTACCATTTTCAGCCTCAGACTTTTTATGTTCCAATCTGTTGTGAAAGCTTCCAGGTTTTCTATGAAAGCAAGCTTTGATGTTGTCCTCTTTAAATACCCTTGTGATTTAGTCCACAGATTTATCTCATTACGCATACCCAAAAACACTTCCCTGTTTTAATAATGCTTGAGCTAGTTCTTGAATATCTGCACATGGGGCTGACAACAAATTTCCACAAATGACAATTTATCCATGTTGAAGCCCGTTTGTTTGACTGACCCAGACTACACACAGCTTCAAAATGATTGAATGGTTGATTTACTGTAATTCTACTAGCAACCTCTTGAATACTCTATTAATAACCTCTTTAAATGAAGCTCTAGCTATTCGTATTTCTATTTCTAACTGTCTTGTATATTGGACAGCTTACCAGTGTACGTTCCTGATTTATATTTATTGTTTGTGTTTGATAAGAGCGCCTACAACCCCAACCGATACAGTCTGCTTTATTGCCCAAAACGAACCCGTTTGAAACCTGTCAAGGGTTTGGACCAGTCGAGGGTTCGAACCTGTCGAGGGTTCGGAACCAGTCTGATGTGATCAGTGGGTCACTTATTTAAAACATACTGGTCGGTGATTCGGGCTAACACATGAAGGATCCACTGGAAATTATCTACCCGAGTAATATGTGATTTGCTTGATACAAAAGTATAACTTGCGTGTTGAAGAACCGGTGATTGCTGGCAGCTCCTACAGTGATGAACAGTCGAGCCTCAACTCTTGTTTATCAATCGCTGTATCCAGCTTTTCTAGGGTTTTTTCGTCTCCACCACAATAAATGCTATATTATCACTATAGTTGACTGGTGGAAATTTTTGGGGAAGGACGCTTTTTCTGTAGTAATAATTGCTTCTAGTTGTGTATATTGCGACCGCTGGTAACTACAGGTTATATGAAATTCACAGTAAAACCTGGTATTTCAAGAAAAATAAACTAATAAAAGTCACTCCACTCCACAAAGGGGTACCATTATAAACTGGTTAGTTGCTTCTACAACACTGTATTCTGCTTTTCCCACTGGTATCACTTAGATTATATGCGAGTACACTAGCAAGCCAGGAAGATTATTAAAAACAGCTGACCTGTGGTAAGTTTCTGGCGACTTCTGGCATCTGCCTCTATAGGCTTATCACTTCATTTACAAATTCACCTGTTTTCAAATGACACTTTAGCCTTTATCATCTATATACTAATTCAAAGTTTATTCTCTCTAAAGGGTTACAATGCTGAGTTTACAGAAATTTGGTTATTGTGTGGTTTACATGTAGTAAAATAGTGATTACAGAGTGTACCACTAGAACACCTAGCATGGCTAGGCATTTCGGGCAGACTTAGTTTTATTCTTAATTGTAAAATATTACAAATTATGAGGTAAGTTGGTATTATGGCTAAGTGACTAAATACTAGTTTGTGAGTTTAGCAATGTGAATGCTTTTGTTTTGGCACAGTAATAGTTTCAGTATTGGAGTATCACAGGGTTCATTATTTTAAGATTGAGATTAATATTTCTGTTTATGGTCAAATGGGTGAGTGAGTGTAAGTGTGAACCACCAGGTGGTATTCGTGTAGTTAGTTGACAGGGTGTATCAGGGAGATAAGATGTTTTCTAATGGTGTTTTGAAGGTGATTAATGTGTCTGCATTCTAGAGTTTTTCAGGTAGGGTGTTCCAGATTTTAGGGGGGGGGGGGTTTCCAGGGAGGATTTAGTGATAATTTTTACTGTGGCTTTTGTGGGTTATTTTGGGTTTAGGGGTGTTGCTGCAGTTGATCCCCAAGCACAAATAGCATAGGTGAGGTATGGATAAATAAGTGAGGGGACTAGGGAGCCACTGTAGTAATCACTATACACTGTTTTACACTGTGCAATCTACATCTACAGGGGCCTTAAATTCCAAAATTTTTAAACCCTTGACCTAAACGAATTCTTGATGTTTGTGACAGAACCCACAGGGACAACAACCAGACACAAACATCTCTATGACATTCTCCGTGTCCGACTAAACCTTTACAAAAATTCAATGTAATTCAAAGGCCCTAAAATCTGGAACAATCCTACCTAAAAATCCCAAAACTGCAGACACATTCATCACCTTCAAACAACCAAACAGAAAAAAAACATCTTATCCTCCCTGATACACCCTTCAACTAACATAAAGAAACCACCTGGTTTCACACTTACACTCACTCACCTATTTGACCATAAACAGAAATATCAATCTCAATCTCAAAATAATGAATCTTAACTAGTCATAAGTTGGCCTGTGATACTCCAATGCTGAAACTATGTATAGTGCCAAAACAAAAGCATTCACATTGCTAAACTCACAACTAGTATTTAGTCACTTAGCCATAATAACCAACTTACCTCATAATTTTGTAATATTTTAAACTTAAGATTTAAAATAAGTCTGCCGAAATGCCTAGCCAAAGCTAGGTGTTCTAGTGGTACACTCTGTAATTTATTATTTTACTACATGTAAACCACACAATAACCAAATTTTGTAAACTCAGCATTGTAATCCTTATAGAGAATAAACTTTGAAAATTTAATTGGAATTGAATTGATTTTAAACAGGGAGACTTTTTTTCCTCTGACAAAGAAAAGTTTTTATTATTATTATTTTGCACATGGGAAAACAGGCCCATGATTCCCCTCTGGCAGTAAACTCTGCTAGGTAGTGCACACTGATTCTCCTTTTTTTTGACTCAGTATATAATTGTTTTCCGCCCAAGATTGGTTCCAGGCGCTAGAGGGATGTATCGTGTAGGATTGATTTCACAAATTAAAGTTTTCTAGCAGTAAGAGCGACCGTGAAAACACCAGAAAACCCGGAGCACCCAAAGAGGCTCGCTGACACGCTGTCTTCAAGAAACCTGGAGTTTACCTTGATAGAGTTCCAGGGGTCAACGACCCCCGGCCCGGTCTGTGACCAGGGCCCCATGGTGGATCAGGGCCCGATCCCAAACCCGGCTGTTACTGCTGGCTGCACGCAATCCAACGTACGAGCCATAGCCCGGCGGGACAGGTTCGGACTTGAGGTGCTTGTCCAGTGCCACTTTAAAAAGCAGGTCAGCTAGTTTTATTCGTGGATAAAAGGTAGGCTTGGGAAATTTGATCAGGTAAGTTAAGCTGGGTATATCCCCCCCAAATTTTTCCAAGTGTGGAAAAATTCATTTATCGAATGTAATCTTTTAATAACTAAAAGATAACAAAAAAAATTATTATTTAT
>NW_026473854.1:0-11228 GCF_026875155.1 Cherax quadricarinatus
TAATTTTTGGTGTCCCCCTTTTAATTTTGGGCCCTGTCCCTTCAGTTCGTTACCTTCTCCACTTGTAACTCTACTATATGTGTGTGTGTGTGTGTGTGTGTGTGTGTGTGTGTGTGTGTGTGTGTGTGTGGTGTGTGTGTGTGTGTGTGTGTGTGTGTGTGTGTGTGTGACTCAACAATCAATATTTGCACAAATAACTCACCGGGTGTGGAAGTGTGAATTGCTCATTACTCTAAAATTTGTTCATGATTGTAACCATGTATAAACGTAAGTAACCATTCTTACAGTATTCATTACCTTTGTAACTTGTGAGTTCATTACCTTGTACCTAGTTCAGCCATCGAGACTTTGGGGCCCAGTCCCTGGACCCATTATGTACCTCTGTAATCTGTAAATACCTTTGTAACTTGTCATGATTGTGACTAGACCTACCTGGAGTTCATTACCTTTGTAAATTGTGAGTTCATTACCTTTGTAAATTGTGAATTCATTACCTCTGTAACTTGCTCAGCTATCAAAACTTTGAGGCCCAGTCCCTGGACCCATTATGTACCTCTGTAATCTTTTGACTACCGCCCACAGGATGGGTATGGGGTGCATAATAAACATATTAAACTAAACTCCTATACATGGTTACTGTGAAAATTTGTCTGGACTGCCTCCATGTGAGTTGTCTACCCTGGCAAGCTCTGTTGACACCGAGCTTTGAGGTCGGTACCTCAGCCTCACAAGTGGCTTATAGGACAGATTTTCATAAATGACTGATGTTGCAAGAAATCTCGCCTGCATGAACATATAAAGGACTAACTTAGTTGGTGTTGGAGAATCTATTCTGGTCTTCAACCTTCCTAAGCTTTAGCCCATCTGGACTTCCCCTCAGAACCACATGCAACTGGGAGCCTTAATTCTTGCACTATTCAGTTGATATTAGTGACCTGCCTGCACCTCAGCAATTCCTGTTTCCAGGGGGGTGTGTGTCCCCTAGCATAATTATGCTGACAAGAGACGCCGGTACATACTGGTTATGAACTGCCGGCTGCACACAGGCCACAGCACGACTCGCTCACAATTTTCCCAAGACACTGGCCAGGATCGAGTAGAAAAAAGGGAGGTCTCATCTTACTGTATGGGCCTGATGGAGGAGGACATCTACGGTACTTTGAGGTGCCTCCACCAGATTTCCCCAGGTCTAGTATTTGAAGACATGTGGGGGCGCTGCCTGCTGATCACGGCACTTGCTGCTATGATGGTGAGACACTGCGGTTTCAGACCAGTGCCCCAGTATTCAAACTTGGGCTGCCAGTTCTCCGTGGCTAACATAACCTAGTGTTTGCCTACATTATCGGCATATTACTGCCTACGTTAAGGTCTTAGGTCTACATTATTATTATCTACAGTTGCCTCAATAATCCTAATATTAGTGTACTAACAGTATAAAATACCTACTTCTTCCCTGAAGGGTAAATCTATCAATTAAGAAGTACCTTCCAACCACCTTCGCCAACCCGGGTGTGTAGGTGTGTTTTGGTTGGGTGTAAGGGACACCCTATCCAGCCGTTCCATACACGGCCATGTTAGGATCTTTGTACGCCGTATCTGTCCTGTGGAACTTTTGGACCGAATAAATTTCCACAGTTACAGTCATGAACAAATTACAAAGTAATGAGCCACTGTTACATCCACACCTGATCACAAATGTAATGAGTTATAAATACAAATATTAAGTGGGTCATACACCCACACGAGCGCATGCACACACATACACACGAGGGCGCACGCACAGACACATGCACATGAGCATACAAATATATGCATACACACAAGCATGCACACACACACACTGTATCAATCGCATCTGCTAGAAAAATGACAGGATGGATAATGAGAACCTTCAAAACTAGGGAGGCCAAGCCCATGATGACACTCTTCAGGTCACTTGTTCTATCTAGGCTAGAATATTGCTGCACACTAACAGCACCTTTCAAGGCAGGTGAAATTGCTGACCTAGAAAATGTACAGAGAACTTTCACGGCGCGCATAACGGAGATAAAACACCTCAATTATTGGGAGCGCTTGAGGTTCCTAAACCTGTATGCCCTGGAAACGCAGGAGGAGAGATACATGATTATATACACCTGGAAAATCCTAGAGGGACTAGTACCGAACTTGCACACGAAAATCACCCCACTACGAAGCAAAAGACTTGGCAGACGATGCACCATCCCCCCAATGAAAAGCAGGGGTGTCACTAGCACGTTAAGAGACCATACAATAAGTGTCAGGGGCCCGAGACTGTTCAACTGCCTCCCAGCACACATAAGGGGGATTACCAACAGACCCCTGGCAGTCTTCAAGCTGGCACTGGACAAGAACCTGAAGTCAGTTCCGGATCAGCCGGGCTGTGGCTCGTATGTTGGTTTGCGTGCAGCCAGCAGCAACAGCCTGGTTGATCAGGCTCTGATCCACCAGGAGGCCTGGTCTCAGACCGGGCCGCGGGGGCGTTGACCCCCAGAACTCTCTCCAGGTAAACTCCAGGTAAACACACACCTGTTGTGGTTGGCGGGAAGTTTTGAGTGGTAGAGCCGGCCCTACGATCACTGGTAGCTGGCTATCACAAACCCTGCTCCAGAGCGAATATCATACACACAACACCTAGCAGTAGTAGGAAGATAAAATTTGTAGGAGCAAGAAATAGGCAGGAGGATTAAGTCGGGGCTAATGGGACTACAGCCCTGACAACAGTTTCGAGAGATAATGTTTTAGGACACAAAGACAGTACAATCTGAGAAGCAAGTATTGGGTACACATGTAGTAAAAGGTAGTATATAACTGGGTGAAAGAAAGGCTCGTTAACACATGCTAGTATTATAATTATTAGAATTACTTTCAGTGTTAATGGTATCTTATTAGTATTACGGATACACAGAGGTGAAATGTATTTCTGGGACATATAAACAACTGACGTGCTCACACACACACGCGTGCACACACATGCACACTCGGGGCCAGGAGCTGAGTCTCGACCCCTGAAACCACAACTAGGTGAGTACACACACACCCACTCATTCACACAGCTGATCCTTGGAATTTGACACCGTCCCCTCACCCCCACACACCTTTCCCTCCCCCACAGACCTTTCCCCTCCCCCGCTCTTGCCTTCACTCCCTCCTCCCTCCTATCTCTCATAGCCTTTTTCCCTTCCCTTCCCCCTACTCTCTCTCTCTCTCACTCCCATAACCCTATCCTCACCCTCCTCTCTCTCTATAGGCTTCTCTCTCCATCTCCCTTTTTCTATATTTCAAGCCCTCCCTCGCATTTCTCTCTCTCATAGCCTTTTCCCTCATCCTCCTTTCTCCTCTCTCTCCCTCTCTTTCTCCCTCTCTCCTACCCTTCTCTCTCCCCCTCACATTTCTCTCTCTCCTCCCCTTGGTCTTATCCCTCACCCCATACTTTTCTCCTCTCTCCCTCTTTCTAACCTTTCTCCCCCCCTCCCCCCTACCCTTTTGTTTTGGGGAAATAAAAAAAAATGGGTGCCCAGAGGACGGAAAACCAGAGATCGGTGACGAACCGGGGAGAAAGATTGGGATTTAGGCTCCAAAAAAGGGAGGAAGAGGGGGGAAAGGAACCGGAGAGATTTTTGGGGGGGTCAATGCCCCGGGGCCCCCGGTCTGTGACCACCCTCCTGGGGATCAGCCCCTGATCAACCGGCTGTTGCGCGGTGCACCAAAACCCCGTAAAGCCACAGCCCGGTTTGATCAGGAACTGAATTAAGGTGCTTGTCCTGCCAGCTTAAAGCTGCCAGGGGTCTTTTGGAAACCCCCCCTTATGTTGGCTGGGAGGCAGTTGAACAGCCCGGGGCCCCCCAAACCTTTTTGTATGTCTCTTAACGTGCTAGTGACACCCCGCTTCTCTTTTGGGGGGTGGGCATGTCTGCCAAGTCTTTTGCTTTCGTTATGAGTGATTTTCGTGTGCAATTCGGTACTAGTCCCTCTAGGTTTTTTCCAGATGAAAATACAAGTACTTCCCTCCGGGTTCCCTGGGAATAAGTTTAGAACCTCAAGCGCTCCCATAATTGAGGTGTTTTTTTCTCCGTTTTGCGCGCCCTGAAAGTTTCTGAACATTTTTTTAGGTCGGCAATTTCACCTGCCTTGAAAGGTGCTGTTAAGTGCGCAATATCCACCTAGATAGAACAAGTGACCTGAAGAGTGTCATCTGGGCTTTGGGCCCCCCTAGTTTTTTAAGGTTTTCATTTTCCATCCCCGTCTTTTTCTGCAGATGCGATTGAACAATGTTATGGTCCCTTTAAGGTGAGATCCTCCCACAAATCACTCCCAGGGGCTTTGGCTTTGGGTTTCCTCTATTTTGTGGGCCCGAATTGTTTTGTACTCTGATGAAGATTTAATTTTTTCAGTTTTTCAATCTAGTAATTGAAATTTCTCACGTTTTAATTCATATTGTTTTTTTTGCAGCCCCCTGAAAAATTTGGGTTTTTGGCCGCCTGGACCTTGCAGTGTCTCAATGGGAAAACCTGTCATGCGATTGGGTGTATTGAAGGAAACACGGGCGTGGCTGACATCCTTTTCTAGTCGATATGAGGATGAGGAACAAATGGGAGCTGTATGTGCCTTGTGGGAAAAGAGCTTTTCACCGACTGCCTCGGACTTTACTCTTTGACGATATCTCTGTTTCTGTAGTGGGAAATTATAGATCCATCGCCGAATTTTTTCCCGTTATTCCTTTAGCCGGGATTTTGTGCGCTATTACCCAGGTCACACTTTTCGAAGCTTTTTCAAAATCTGTATAATTACATCTGCATTCTTTTTTTCTTCTATGCTTTAGGACCTTTTCGTATGATCCGTAGTTGAACAGACAGGGCGCCTGTTCTAAACCCATTTGCCCGGGTTTGTAACTGATGGGTTTCTAGGGGTGGTGACTTGCTTCTTTTGGGGCCCTTCAAAAAATTTTTTTTGATATGGGTGTTTGTGCTATTGGTCTGTAGTTCTTTGCTGTTGCTTTACTGCCCCCTTTGTGGAGTGGGGCTATGTCTGTTGTTTTTAGTAACTGAGGGACGACCCACGTGTCCATGCTCCCTCTCCATAGGATGGAAAAGGCCGTGATAGGGGCTTCTTGCAGTTCTTGATGAACACACAGTTCCATGAGTCTGGCCCTGGGGCAGAGTGCATGGGCATGTCATTTATCGCCTGTTCGAAGTCATTTGGCGTCAGGATAACATCGGATAGGCTTGTGTTAATCAAATTTTGTGGCTCTCTCATAAAAAATTCATTTTGATCTTCGACTCTCAGTCTGGTTAGCGGCTTGCTAAAAACTGAGTCATATTGGGACTTGAGTAGCTCACTCATTTCCTTGCTGTCATCTGTGTAGGACCCATCTTGTTTAAGTAGGGGCCCAATACTGGGCGTTGTTCTCGATTTTGATTTGGCATAGGAGAAGAAATACTTTGGGTTTCTTTCGATTTCATTTATAGCTTTTAGTTCTTCCCGCGATTCCTGACTCCTAAAGGATTCTTTTAGCTTAAGTTCGATGCTTGCTATTTCTCTGACCAGTGTCTCCCTGCGCATTTCAGATATATTGACCTCTTTTAGCCGCTCTGTTATTCTTTTCCGTCGCCTGTAAAGGGAGCGCCTGTCTCTTTCTATTTTACATCTACTCCTCCTTTTTCTTAGAGGAATAAGCCTTGTGCATACATCGAGCTTGGTAAGAAAATGGAAGAGCGGATAGCTGAAGAGTGCAGGAAGTGGGAAGTACAGGTCTTAGCAGCAGAAGGTAGGATACAGTGCTTAGAAGAGAAACTGCAAAGCCTGAAACAGATTAGAGAGACAAATGACAATTCAGATGTGACATCAGGAAATTCAATGTCAAGGGGGCGGTAAGCAACAAAGGAGACATGCCGTACGCGAAGGCCCTATCAGACCCACGTGGGGCCAGGGAAAAGACGAGGAGCACACTAAGATCAAATGACAGGTCCGAAGACAATGAAGGTATGCTATATGCAGAGATTCTAACAGCCAACTGCAGTAGCAAGGGACAGCTGGTCATGAAAGACAGTTCACTGAGAATAGAAGTTTCAGATATGACAGGGACTGAAAGCAAGAACATGTCAATGGAAGGAAATAAAATGCCTCAGAGGATGCAGATGGAGACTCAGTGGGAGGAGGAAAGGGCGAGGTCAGTTTTTGTGTACGGGCTCCAAGAAGCCAAGGGGGACAACTTTGAAGAAATAAAACAAGAGGAGAAAAAATGATTGAAGGCATCATGAAAACAATAGGTGAGGGCAATATGACCCAGGTGACAAATTTTCAGAGAATTGGGTGGTTTGCGAGTGGAAGGATATGGCCTGTCAAAGTAGTTTTCAAGGAAGAATCAGTTCGAACCAGGATTCTGCAAGAGAAAGCAAGACTGAGGGACAAACAGGGGTACCAGAGTATACCTCGACCGCGACAGAACACAAGAAGAAAGGACTAAACTGAAAGAGAGGGTACAGAGACGCAAGGAGGAACGAAAGGCAATGACGAAGATGAGCAGGCCCCAGACACAGGAGGAAGGGCAAACACACCCCAAAGAATCTCCCACTAAAAGACTCCAACCGCGACATTCCAAACGCAACTGAGCAACCTATACTACAACCCACTCACTGTTCCCTCTGCCACCAACCCCCATATCACAAACCTCACCCCAACAGCTGTCCCTTATGGGCATTCTGACCTCACCCTCATCATCACAAACCCCACCTACACCACAGCCCCATATAGACCCCCACCAAGGCTCTCGCTCCCCCAACCCCAATATTCTTGCATGACCACAATGACTGAAAAGAAACTGAAAGTTTGGTACACAAACACGGATGGAATAATGAATAAACATGAGGAGTGGAACGAAAGAATCAGTGAAAAATCCCCAGACATCATAGCAGTCACAGAAACAAAACTTGCTGAGACAATAACAGACACAATCTTCCCAATGGGATATCAGATCCTGAGGAAAGATGGAAGGAGTAGAGGGGGAGGAGGGGTTGCACTGTTCATAAAACACCGATGGGGATTTGAGGAAATGGAAGGCATGGACATGATTGGAGAAAGAGACTACATTGTAGGTACAATTCAGTCAGGAGAACATAAAGTAGTCATTGGAGTGATGTATAACCCACCACAGAACTGCAGGAGGCCAAGAGAGAAGTACGAAGAAAATAACAGGGTGATGGTGGACACACTGGCTGAGGTGGCAAGAAGAGCTCACTCGAGCAGAGCAAAGTTACTGGTAATGGGCGATTTCAACCACAGGGAGATCGGCTGGGAAAACCTGGAGCCACATGGGGGTCCCGAAACATTGAGAGCCAAGATGATGGATGTGGTACTTGAAAACCTCATGAATCAACATGTCAGGGACACAACCAGAGAGAGAGGGGATGATGAGCCAGCAAGACTGGATCTTGTGTTCACCCTGAGCAGTTCAGACATTGAGGACAACACTTACGAGAGGCCCCTTGGAGCTAGCGATCACGTGGTTCTGGGTTCTGAATATGTAGCAGAGTTACAAGTGGAGAAGGTAATAGGCGACAGAAAAGAATAACAGAGCGGCTAAAAGAGGTCAATCTATCTGAAATGCGTAGGGGGACACTGGTCAGAGAAATAGCAAACATCGAACTTAAGCTAAAGGAATCTTATAGGAGTCAAGAATTGCGGGAAGAACTAAAAGCCATAAATGAAATCAAAAGAAACCCAAAGTATTTCTTCTCCTATGCCAAATCAAAGTAGAGAACAACGTCCAGTATTGGGCCCTTACTTAAACAAGATGGGTCCTACACAGATGACAGCAAGGAAATGAGTGAGCTACTCAAGTCCCAATATGACTCAGAGAGTCGAAGACCTAAATGAATTTTTTATGAGAGAGCCACAGAATTTGGTTAACACAAGCCTATCTGATGTTATCCTGACCCCAAATGACTTCGAACAGGCGATAAATGACATGCCCATGCACTCTGTCCCAGGGCCAGACTCATGGAACTCCGTGTTCATCAAGAACTGCAAGAAGCCCCTCTCACGAGCCTTTACCATCCTATGGAGACGGAGCATGGACACGGGGGTCGTCCCACAGTTACTAAAAACAACAGACATAGCCCCACTCCACAAAGGGGGCAGTAAAGCAACAGCAAAGAACTACAGACCGATAGCACTAACATCCCATATCATAAAAATCTTTGAAAGGGTCCTAAGAAGCAAGATCACCACCCATCTAGAAACCCATCAGTTACACAACCCAGGGCAACATGGGTTTAGAACAGGTCGCTCCTGTCTGTCTCAACTATTGGATCACTACGACAAGGTCCTAGATGCACTAGAAGACAAAAAGAATGCAGATGTAATATATACAGACTTTGCAAAAGCCTTCGACAAGTGTGACCATGGCGTAATAGTGCACAAAATGCGTGCTAAAGGAATAACAGGAAAAGTCGGTCGATGGATCTATAATTTCCTCACTAACAGAACACAGAGAGTAGTAGTCAACAGAGTAAAGTCCAAGGCAGGCACGGTGAAAAGCTCTGTTCCACAAGGCACAGTACTCGCTCCCATCTTGTTCCTCTTCCTCATATCTGACATAGACAAGAATGTCAGCCACAGCACCGTGTCTTCCATTGCAGACACTGCAAGGCTCCAGGCAGACATCAACTAAATCTTTCAGTGGGCTGCAGAAAACAATATGAAGTTCAACGATGAGAAATTTCAATTACTCAGATATGGTAAACACGAGGAAATTAAATCTTCATCAGAGTACAAAACAAATTCTGGCCACAAAATAGAGCGAAACACCAATGTCAAAGACCTGGGAGTGATCATGTCAGAGGATCTCACCTTCAAGGACCATAACATTGTATCGATCGCATCTGCTAGAAAAATGACAGGATGGATAATGAGAACCTTCAAAACGAGGGATGCCAAGCCCATGATGACACACTTCAGGTCACTTGTTCTATCTAGGCTGGAATATTGTTGCACACTAACAGCACCTTTCAAGGCAGGTGAAATTGCTGACCTAGAAAATGTACGGAGAACCTTCACGGCGCGCATAACGGAGATAAAACACCTCAATTACTGGGAGCGCTTGAGGTTCCTAAACCTGTATTCCCTGGAATGCAGGCGGGAGAAATACATGATTATATACACCTGGAAAATCCTAGAGGGACTAGTAACGAACTTGCACACGAAAATCACTCACTACGATAGCAAAAGACTTAGCAGACGATGCAACATCCCCCCAATGAAAAGCAGGGGTGTCACTAGCACGTTAAGAGACCATACAATAAGTGTCAGGGGCCCGAGACTGTTCAACTGCCTCCCAGCATACATAAGGGGGATTACCAACAGACCCCTGGCAGTCTTCAAGCTGGCACTGGACAAGCACCTAAAGTCGGTTCCTGATCAGCCAGGCAGTGGCTCGTACGTTGGCTTGCGTGCAGCCAGCAGTAACAGCCTGGTTGATCAGGCTCTGATCCACCAGGAGGCCTGGTCACAGACCGGGCCGCGGGGGCGTTGACCCCCGGAACTCTCTCCAGGTAAACTTCAGGTAAACAGGTATGAGAAACTTCCTGCAGGAGGTTCAGTGGGACAGAGAAATGGTAGGAAAATCAGTAAACGAGATGATGGAATATGTGGCAACAAAGTGCAAGGAGGCAGAGGAAAGGTTTGCTCCCAAGGGAAACAGAAATAATAGGAAGACCAAAACGAGTCCTTGCTTTACCAGAAGGTGTAGGAAGGCAAAAACTAAGTGCAACAGAGAATGGAAAAGGTACAGGAGGCATAGAACCCAGGAAAACAAGGAGATTAGTAGAAGAGCCAGAAACGAGTATGCACAGATAAGGAGGGAGGCCCAGCGACAGTATGAAAACGACATAGCATCGAAAGTCAAATCTGACCCGAAACTGCTGTATAGCAACATTAGGAGGAAGACAACAGTCAAGGACCAGGTGATAAGGCTGAGGAAAGAAGGTGGAGAACTCACAAGAAACGATCAAGAGGTATGTGAGGAGCTCAACACGAGATTTAAGGAAGTATTTACAGTAGAGACAGGAAGGACTCTGGGCAGACAGACCAGATGGGGACACCAGCAAGGAATACACCAACAAGTGTTGGACGACATACATACAGATGAGGAGGAGGTGAAGAAACTGCTAAGGGACATCGATACCTCAAAGGCAATGGGACCGGACAACATCTCCCCATGGATCCTTAGAGAGGGAGCAGATATGTTGTGTGTGCCACTTACTACAATCTTCAACACGTCCCTGGAAACTGGGCAACTACCTGAGGTATGGAAGACGGCAAATGTAGTTCCCATTTTTAAAAAAGAAGACAGAAAAGAGGCACTAAACTATAGACCTGTGTCATAGACGTGTATAGTATGCAAAGTTATGGAGAAGATTATCAGGAGGAGAGTGGTGGAGCACCTGGAATGGAACAAGAGTATAAATGCCAACCAGCACAGATTCATGGAGCGCAAATCCTGTGTCACAAACCTTCTGGAGTTTTATGATAAAATAACAGAAGTAAGACACGAGAGAGAGGGGTGGGTTGATTGCATCTTCTTGGACTGCAAGAAGGCCTTTGACACAGTTCCTCACAAGAGATTAGTGCAGAAGCTAGAGCATCAGGCGCATATAACAGGAAGGATACTGCAATGGATCAGAGAATACCTGACAGGGAGGCAACAACGAGTCATGGTACGTAATGATGTATCACAGTGGGCACCTGTGACGAGCGGGGTCCCACAGGGGTTGGTCCTAGGACCAGTGTCATTTTTGGTATATGTGAACGACATGATGGCAGATGTGGAAAATTTTATAGGGTGCTTACCTGTATGTACCTCAACATTATATACATACAAGTAATCTCATTGGGAGACAACCATATTGTTTACCGTAGTCACCCCGTGTAGACATGTGAGAAAACTTAACCACCTCTGGTCACTACAGGTGGCCCCTCGACCCTCACAATCTTGTCCACATCTATCCGAGACCAGTATGGATTGGATAGCACCCACAAGTACGGTGCTACTAATTAATTGTGGACTGTATAGATTATATTAGGGTAGCTGAATGAAGGGGGGGGGTAGGTTACACATGGATATATCCATCAAGGAAAACACTTGTACATAATCTCTCCACTTACCAGATATTCTCTGGTGGTCATTGATGTAGCTGGATCACTCAAACCTA
>NW_026473855.1:0-10905 GCF_026875155.1 Cherax quadricarinatus
TTTTTTTTCCCCAAGGCCAGTACTGGCTCCAGTTTCCCCAAAAAACAGTATGGGTCCCCGTGTTCCACAAGAGACAGTACTGGCTCCCCGGTTCCCAAGGCACGTATGGCTCCCCCTGTTCCACAAGAGAAAATACGGCTCCAGTGTTCCACAAGGGACGTACTGGTCCCGGTTCCCAAGGCCCCCGTACTCCTCCCGTGTTCCCAAGGGACGTACTCGTCCCCGTGTTCCCCAAGGCAAGTACTCGCCCCTTTCCCGTTTTCCCCATCCTCATATCTGGCCAAAAGAATAGCAAATATAGAACTTAAGCTTAAGGAATCATACAGGAGACATGAAACACAAAAATTAAATGAATATGAAAAAAGTACATAGTATTTCTTTTCTTATGCCAAATCTAGGACAAAAACACATCCAGTATTGTGTCTCTGATTAGACGAGCTGGGACTTACACGGGTTACAGCAAAGAGCGAGATTCTGAAGTCCCAGTGTGACTTAACATTTAGTGAATTGCTAATTAGAATGAGGGTCTCAAAATTTGGTTAATTCAAGAATTTCTGATGTAATCATAACACCACAGGACTTCGAAAAAAGCAATAAATGGCATGGCCATGCACTCTGTCCCAGGCCCAGACTCGTGGAACTCTGTGTTCATCAAGAACTACAAGAAATTCCTTCATGTGCCTTAACTAAACTATGGAGAAGGAAAATGGACACAGGGGTAATCCCACAGTCACTAAAAACAACATATATAGCCCCACTTCACAAAGACGGCAGTAAAGCAATTGCAAAGAATTACAGCACTAACGTCCCACATCATAAAAATCTTTGAAAGGGAAGATCACCAATCACTTGGATACCCATCAGTTGCACAACCCAGGGCAACATGGGCTTAGAGCAGGTCACTCCTGCCTGTCCCAACTACTGGATAATTATGTCGTGGTCTTGGATGGTCGCTCCTGCCTCTCACAGCTACTGGACCACTATGACATGGTCTTGGATGGTCGCTCCTGCCTCTCACAGCTACTGGACCACTATGACATGGTCTTGGATGGTCGCTCCTGCCTCTCACAGCTACTGGACCACTATGGGCATGGGGCTTGGTTTGGGCGCTCCTGCCTCTCACAGCTATGGACCACTATGACATGGTTCTTGGATGGTCGCTCCTGCCTCTCCAGTACTGGACCACTTAATGACATGGTCTTGGATGGTCGCTCCTGCCCCTCACAGCTACTGGACCCCTATGACATGGTCTTGGATGGGTTTGCTCCTGCCTCTCACAGCTACTGGACCACTATGACATGGTCTTGGATGGTCGCTCCTGCCTCTCAAGCTACTGGACCATATGACATGGTCTTGGATGGTCGCCCCCTGCCTCTCACAGCTACTGGACCACTATGACATGGTTTGGATGGTCGCTCCTGCCTCTCACAGCTACTGGACCACTATGACATGGTCTTGGATGGTCGCTCTGCCTCTCACAGTACTGGACCACTATGACTGGTCTTGGATGGTCGCTCCTGCCCCTTCACAGCTACTGGACCACTATGACATGGTCTTGGATGGTCGCTCTGCCTCTCACAGCTTACTGGAACCCCTATGACATGGTCTTGGATGGTTTGCTCCTGCCCCCTCACAGTTTCTAGACCACTATGACATGGTCTTGGATGGTCGCTCTGCCTTTTCCAGCTATGGACCACTATGCATGGTTTGGATGGTCGCTCCTGCCTCTCACAGTACTGGGGCCACTATGACATGGTCTTGGATGGTCGCTCCTGCCTCTCACAGCTATGGAGGGACTATGACATGGTCTTGGATGGTCGCTCCTGCCTCTCACAGCTACTGGACCACTATGACATGGTCTTGGATGGTCGCTCCTGCCTCTCACAGCTACTGGACCACTATGACATGGTCTTGGATGGTCGCTCCCGCCCCTCACAGTACTGGACCACTATGACATGGTCTTGGATGGTCGCTCCTGCCTCTCACAGCTACTGGACCCCTTTTGACATGGTCTTGGATGGTCGCTCCTGCCTCTCACAGCTACTGGACCACTATGACATGGTCTTGGATGGTTTGCTCCTGCCTCCTCAACAACTACTGGACCAATGTGACATGGTTTGGATGGTCGTCCTGCCTCTCCCGCTACTGGACCACTATGACATGGTCTTGGATGGTCGCTCCTGCCTCTCACAGCTACTGGACCACTATGACATGGTCTTGGATGGTCGCTCCTGCCTCTCACAGCTACTGGACCACTATAACATGGTCTTGGGGTGGTTCGCTCCCGCCTCTCACAGCTACTGGACCACTATGACATGGTCTTGGATGGTCGCTCCTGCCTGTCCCAACTACTGGATAATTATGTCGTGGTCTTGGATGGTCGCTCCTGTCTCTCACAGCTACTGGACCACTATGACTGGTCTTAGATGGGGTTTCTCCTGCCCCTCACCCGCTATAGACCACTATGACATGGTCTTGGATGGTCGCTCCTGCCTCTCACAGCTACTGGACCACTATGACATGGTCTTGGATGGTCGCTCCTGCCTCTCACAGCTACTGGACCACTATGACATGGTCTTGGATGGTCGCTCCTGCCTCTCACAGCTATGGAAGCACTATGACATGGTCTTGGATGGTCGCTCCTGCCTCTCACAGCTACTGGACCACTATGACATGGTCTTAGATGGTTGCTCCTGCCTCTCACAGCTACTGGACCACTATGACATGGTCTTGGATGGTCGCTCCTGCCTCTCACAGCTACTGGACCCTATGACATGGTCTTGGATGGTCGCTCCTGCCTCTCACAGCTACTGGACCACTATGACATGGTCTTGGATGGTCGCTCCTGCCTCTCACAGCTACTGGACCACTATGACATGGTCTTGGATGGTCGCTCCTGCCTCTCACAGCTACTGGACTACTATGACATGGTTCTTGGATGGTCGCTCCTGCCTTCACAGCTATGGACCACTATGACATGGTCTTGGATGGTCGCTCCCGCCTCTCACAGCTACTGGACCATATAATGGTCTGGATTGTCGCTCCCGCCTCTCACAGTACTGGACCACTATGACATGGTCTTGGATGGTCGCTCCTGCCTCTCACAACTACTTGACCAATGTGCATGGTCTTGGATGGTCGCTCTGCCTCTCACAGCTACTGGACCACTATGACATGGTCTTGGTGGTCGCTCCTGCCTCTCACAGCTACTGGGACCACTATGACATGGTCTTGGATGGTCGCTCCTGCCTCTCACAGCTATGGACCACTATAACATGGTCTTGGATGGTCGCTCCTTTCCTTCACAGCTATGGCCACTATGACATGGTCTTGGATGGTCTCTCCTGCCTCTCACAGCTACGGGGCCACTATGACATGGTCTTGGATGGTCGCTCCCGCCTCTCACAGCTACTGGACCACTATGACATGGTCTTGGATGGTCGCTCCTGCTCTCACAGCTACTGGACCACTATGACATGGTCTTGGATGGGTCGCTCCTGCCTCTCACAGCTACTGGACCATATGCATGGTCTTGGTGGTCGCTCCTGCCTCTCACAGCTACTGGACCACTATTTACATGGTTTGGTTGGTTTGCCCTGCCTCTCACAGCTTCTGGATCACTTTGACATGGTCTTGGATGGTCGCTCCCGCCTCTCCCAAACTACTGGGCACTATGACATGGTTTGGATGGTCGCCTGCCTCTCACAGCTTTCTGGACCACATGACATGGTCTTGGATGGTCGCTCCTGCCTCTCACAGCTACTGGACCACTATGACATGATCTTGGATGGTCGCTCCTGCCTCTCACAGCTACTGGACCACTATGACTGGTCTTGGATGGTCGCTCCTGCCTCTCACAGCTACTGGACCACTATGAATGGTCTTGGATGGTTTGCTCCTGCCTCTCACAGTACTGGACCACTATGACATGGTCTTGGATGGTCGCTCCTGCCTCTCACAGCTACTGGACCCACTATGACATGGTCTTTGGGTGGGTTCGCTCCTGCCTCTCACAGCTACTGGACCACTATGACATGGTCTTGGATGGTCGCTCCTGCCTCTCACAGCTACTGGACCACTATGACATGGTCTTGGATGGTCGCTCCTGCCTCTCACAGCTACTGGACCACTATTTACATGGTCTTGGATGGTCGTCTCCCTCTCACGCTACTGGACCACTATGACATGGTCCCTTTGGGTGGTCGCTCCTGCCTCTCACAGCTACTGGACCACTATGACATGGTCTTGGATGGTCGCTCTGCCTCTCAAAAGTACTGGACCACTATGAATTTGGTCTTGGATGGTCGCTCCTGCCTCTCACAGCTACTGGACCACTATGACATGGTCTTGGTGGTCGCTCCCGCCTCTCACGCTACTGGACCACTATGACATGGTCTTGGATTTGGTCGCTCCTGCCTTCACAGCTACTGGCCACTATGACATGGTCTTGGATGGTCGCTCCTGCCTCTCACAGCTACTGGACCACTATGACATGGTCTTTGGATGTTGCTCCTGCTTTTAAAAGCTACTGGACCCCTATGACATGGGCTTGGATGGTCGCTCCTGCTCTCACAGCTACTGGACCACTATGACATGGTCTTGGATGGTCGCTCCTGCCTCTACAAACTTACTGGACCACTATGACATGGTCTGGATGGTCGCTCCTGCCTCTCACAGCTATGGACCACTATGACTGGTCTTGGATGGTCGCTCCTGCCTCTCACAGCTACTGGACCACTATGACTGGTCTTGGATGGTCGCTCCTGCCTCTCACAGCTACTAGACCACTATGACATGGTTTGGATGGTCGCTCCTGCCTCTACAGTACTGGACCACTATGACATGGTCTTGGATTGTCGCTCCTGCCTCTCACAGCTACTGGACCACTATGACATGGTTTGGATGGTCGCTCCTGCCTCTCACAACTACTTGACCAATTTTGAAAATGGTCTTGGTGGTCGCTCCTGCCCCTCACAGCTACTGGACCACTATGACATGGTCTTGGATGGTCGCTCCTGCCTCTCACAGCTACTGGACCACTTTGACATGGTCTTGGATGGTCGCTCCTGCCTCTCACAGCTACTGGCCCCTATGACATGGTTTTTGGATGGTTTGCTCCTGCCTCTCACAGCACTGGACCACTATACATGGTCTTGGATGGTCGCTCCTGCCCCTCACAGCTACTGGGGCCACTATGACATGGTCTTGGATGGTCGGGTCCCGCCTCTCACAAAAACTGGACCAATGTGACATGGTTTGGTTTGGTCGCTCCTGCCTCTCACAGCTACTGGACCACTATGACATGGTCTTGGATGGTCGCTCCTGCCTCTCACAGCTACTGGACCACTATGACATGGTCTTGGATGGTTTGCTCCCGCCCCTCACAGCTACTGGACCACTATAAATGGTCTTGGATGGTCGCTCCTGCCTCTCACAGCTATGGACCACTATGAATGGTCTTGGATGGTCGCTCCTGCCTGTCCCAACTACTGGATAATTATGTCGTGGTCTTGGATGGTCGCTCCTGCCTCTCACAGCTACTGGACCACTATGACATGGTCTTAGATGGTTGCTCTGCCTCTCACAGCTACTAGACCACTATGACATGGTCTTGGATGGTCGCTCCCGCCTCTCACAGCTACTGGACCACTATGACATGGTTTGGATGGTCGCTCCCGCCTCTCACAGCTACTGGACCACTATGCATGGTTTGGATGGTCGCTCCTGCCTCTCACAGCTATGGAGCACTATGACATGGTCTTGGATGGTTCGCTCCCGCCTTTTCACAGCTACTGGACCACTTGACATGGTCTTAGGTTTGGGTTTCTCCTGCCTTCACAGCTACTGGACCACTATGACATGGTCTTGGATGGTCGCTCCTGCCTCTCACAGCTACTGGACCACTATGACATGGTCTTGGATGGTCGCTCCTGCCTCTCACAGCTACTGGGCCACTATGGGCATGGTCTTGGATGGTCGCTCCTGCCTCTCACAGTACTGGACCACTATGACATTTGGGCTTGGATGGTCGCTCCTGCCTCTCACAGCTACTGGACTTTCTATGACATGGTCTTGGATGGTCGTCGCTCCTGCCTCTCACAGCTACTGGACCACTATGACATGGTCTTGGATGGTCGCTCCTGCCTCTCACAGCTACTGGACCACTATGACATGGTCTTGGATTGTCGCTCCTGCCTCTCACAGCTACTGGACCACTATGACATGGTCTTGGATGGTCGCTCCTGCCTCTCACAACTACTTGACCAATGTGACATGGTCTTGGATGGTCGCTCCTGCCTCTCACAGCTACTGGACCACTATGACATGGTCTTGGATGGTCGCTCCTGCCTTCAAGCTACTGGACCAATATGACATGGTCTTGGATGGTCGCTCCTGCCTCCACAGCTATGGACCACTATAACATGGTCTTGGATTTGGTCGCTCCTGCCTCTCACAGCTACTGGACCACTATGACATGGTCTTGGATGGTCGCTCCTGCCTCTCACAGCTACTGGACCACTATGACATGGTCTTGGATGGTCGCTCCTGCCTCTCACAGCTACTGGACCACTATGACATGGTCTTGGGATGGTCGCTCTGCCTCTACAGCTACTGGACCACTATGAACATGGTCTTGGGTGGTCGCTCCGCCTCACAGCTTCTGGACCACTATGGACATGGTCTTGGGTGGTCTCCTGCCCCTCACAGCTACTGGGGCATTGACATGGTCTTGGATGGTCGCTCCTGCCTCTCACGTACTGGATCACTATGACATGGTCTTGGATGGTCGCTCCTGCCTCTCACAGCTACTGGAGCACTATGACATGGTCTTGGATGGTCGCTCCTGCCTGTCCCAACTACTGGATAATTATGTCGTGGTCTTGGATGGTCGCTCCTGCCTCTCACAGCTACTGGACCACTATGACATGGTCTTAGATGGTCGCTCCTGCCTCTCACAGCTACTAGACCACTATGACATGGTCTTGGATGGTCGCTCCTGCCTCTCACAGCTACTGGACCACTATGACATGGCTTGGATGGGCCGCTCCTGCCTTCACAGCTATGGACCACTATGACATGGTCTTGGATGGTCGCTCCTGCCTCTCACAGCTACTGGACCACTAAATGACATGGTCTTGGATGGTCGCTCCTGCCTTCACAGCTACTGGACCACTATGACATGGTCTTGGTGGTCGCTCCTGCCCCTCACAGCTACTGGACCACTATGACATGGTCTTGGATGGTCGCTCCTGCTCTCACAGCTACTGGACCACTATGACATGGTCTTGGATGTTCGCTCCCGCCTCTCACAGCTTTCTGGACCACTATGACATGGTCTTGGATGGGTCGCTCCTGCCTCTCACAGCTACTGGACCACTATGACATGGGTCTTGGTGGTCGCTCCTGCCTTCACAGCTACTGGACCACTATGACTGGTCTTGGATGGTCGCTCCCGCCTCTCACAGTATGGACACTATGATATGGTCTTGGATGGTCGCTCCTGCCTCTCACAGCTCTGGACCACTATGAATAGTCTTGGATGGTCGCTCCGCCTCTCACAGCTATGGAACCCCTATGACATGGTCTTGGATGGTCGCTCCTGCCCTCACAGTATGGACCACTATGACATGGTCTTGGGTGGTCGCTCCTGCCTCTCACAGCTACTGGACCACTATGCATGGTCTTGGATGGTGTCGCTCCTGCTCTCACACGTACTGGACACATGAAATGGTCTTGGATGGTCGCTCCTGCCTCTCACAGCTACTGGACCACTATGACATGGTCTTGGATGGTCGCTCCTGCCTCTCACAGCTACTGGACCAATATGACATGGTCTTGGATGCTCGCTCCTGCCTCTCACAGCTACTGGACCACTATGACATGGTCTTGGATGCTCGGTCCTGCCTCTCACAGCTACTGGACCACTATGACATGGTCTTGGATGGTCGCTCCTGCCTCTCACAGCTACTGGACCAATATGACATGGTCTTGGATGCTCGCTCCTGCCTCTCACAGCTACTGGACCACTATGACATGGTCTTGGATGCTCTGTCCTGCCTCTCACAGCTACTGGACCACTATGACATGGTCTTGGATGGTCTAGAGGAAACTCAAAATGCGGAAATAGTATACACAGACTTTGTGAAAGCCTTCGACAAGTGTGACCATGGTGTAATAGCACACAAAATGCATGACAAAGGAATAACAGGAAAAGTTGGTAGATGGAGCTATAACTTCCTGACAAACAGAACACAAAGAGTAATAATAAACAGAGTAAAGTCTGAGGCAGCTACAGTGAAAAGCTGTGTTCCACAAGGCACAGTACTCGCTCCCATCTTGTTTCTCATCATCATGTCTGATCTAGACAAAGATGTAAACCACGACACTGTGTCCTTTGCCGATGACACCCAAATTTGCATGACAGTGTCCTCCATTAAAGACACTGCAGACTACAGGCGGACATTATCCAGTCTTTAAATGGGCCGCAGTAAACAATATGAAGTTCAACGAAGACAAATTTCAATTACTCCGATATGGAAAACTCAAGAAAATAAAACATGTATCGGAGTATAAAACAAATTCCAATCACATAATACACCAAAAATTAATGTAAAGGACCTGGGAGTGATAATGTCTAGAAAAATCTCAAAGATCACAACATTGTATATACGTGTACAAGGAAAATGATAGGATGAATAATGAGAACATTCAGAACTAGGGACGCTTGTTCTCTCTAGGCTGGAATATTGCTGTACACTAACTGCCCCCTTGAATTCAATTCAAATTCAAAGTTTATTCTCTATAAGGATTACAATGCTGAGTTTACAGAAATTTGGTTATTGTTTGGTTTCATGTAGTTTAAAATTGTGGGTTACAGAGTGTACCACTAGACACCTAGCATGGCTAGGTATTACAGAGTGTACCACTAGAACACCTAGCATGGCTAGGCATTACAGAGTGTACCACTAGAACACCTAGCATGGCTAGGCATTACAGAGTGTACCACTAGAACACCTAGCATGGCTAGGTATTACAGAGTGTACCATAGAACACTAGCATGGCTAGGTATTACAGAGTGTACCACTAGAACACCTAGCATGGCTAGGTATTACAGAGTGTACCACTGACACCTAGCATGGCTAGGTATTACAGAGTGTACCACTAGAACACTAGCATGGCTAGGTATTTTCAGGTGTTACCACTAGAACACCTAGCATGGCTAGGTATTACAGAGTGTACCATAGAAAACCTAGCATGGCTAGGTTTTTACAGAGTGTACCACTAGAACACCTAGCATGGCTAGGCATTTTCAGAGTGTACACTTAGAACGCTTAGCATGGCTAGGTATTACAGAGTGTACCACTAGAAACACCTAGCATGGCTAGGCATTACAGAGTGTACCACTAGAAACCTAGCATGGCTAGGCATTTCGGGCAGACTTAGTTTATTCTTAATTGTAAAATAGGCAAGCGAAGCTGCAGACCTTGAGAATATACAGAGATGTGTACGAATGGTATATAATACCAACAAGATGGTTTTAAGGGACACATGTGCAACATCTGGGTATCTTTATTGTAGACGTTTCGCCATCCAGTGGCTTTATCAATACAAATTCTGGGGACATAACTTGAAGACAGTAGAAACTATGTACAGAAGATGAGGTAATCAGTCCCTAACCTAGCAGTAGGTGCGAAGAGAAACCTACTGCAACATCATGGAATCTTAATTTGGGGACATGTAGATAACCTTCACGACTACGACAACTACTACTAAAAACTAACCCATTCTTTGGGAAGGATCTACTTCCACTGGGGAATCCCGCCTACCAGTGACTATGCCTCTCGTCTGCTACACCTGACGTTACTATATAAGCGCCAGGATCCTTTCTTCTGCTTCAGAATCTCCACGACTTTGGTGCTCTTCCCCACACTCTCCTAGGTTGAGGATGATTACCTCATCTTTGTCATAGTTCTCCCGTCTTCAAGTTATGTCTAGAAATTTTTTATTGTAAAGCCACTGGATGGCGAAACGTCTACAATAAAGATACCAAGATGTTGCCATGTGTCTTAATTCATGAATATACAGAGAACTTTCACTGTGTGTATAAGTACCATTTAAAACAACCCAAATTACTAGGAGCGGTGAAATCTCTTGACCTGTACTATTGGGAACACAGGCGAGAAAGTTACATGATAATTTACACTTGGAAAATCCTAGAGGGATTTAGTGCCACATCGAGGTGTATAAGTGGAAGATGGGTATAATACACGGATTAAATAAGATCTTGAGTTTTTTCCCCTCCCAAAAGAGAACCCGCAATAATGGATTTAAATTAGACAAGTTTGATTTAGAAAGCATATAGGAAAGTATTGGTTTGGAAATAGAATAGTTGATGGGTGGAACTGTCTACCCAGTAGGGTTATTGAAGCTAGAACCCTTTAGCAGTTTCAAGTTTAGGTTGGACAAACCATGAATGAGAGAGGTTGGATCTGAGTGGGACTTGCAGGTGAGTAAATAGATTTGTCAGATGTGAATAAAATGGTTTTGAAAACCGAAAAAGTTGAAGAATGAGACACTTATGCAACACATGGGAATCTTTATTGAAGAAACGTTTCGCCACACAGTGGCTTCATCAGTCCAAAACAAAGTAGAAGTGGGTAAGGAGAGGAGGAGTTTTAGGGGAATCGTCCCTCAACCCGGGAAACGTGTGTTCAGTCATCACTCTTGTCATAGTAATTGTTATTGTAACTCTGAAGTGGGTTAGGTTAAATGTTCTGTTATTGGGTTGGTATTGTAAAGGACCTTTCCAAGTATGGACCAACAGGCCTATTGGGAGTGTTCCTCCTTTCTTATGTTCTTATGTTCGTATGTACACACAAAAATCACTCCTTAAGAAAGAAAAGA
>NW_026473856.1:0-11594 GCF_026875155.1 Cherax quadricarinatus
GATTTTTATAATGGAACCAAACTCGTATAAACTATCCATTTTAAGTTGGAATATTGCGTCACTTACAAAAAGATTTTCTGACCTGCATCATAAAGTAACCACTGAACCCATTGATATTGTGTGTCTACAAGAGTGCAGAGTCCCTGAAAAATCCCAACCCCCTAAATTACCATCATTTGTTGCATATAACCTCAAATCTACTAATTCTTGTGTTCTATATATTAAAAAATCTCTTCCCCATCAACTTCTTGCACATAAGAAAACAGAGGGGCTACAATATCACGGTGTTAGGATTTATATAGGGAACTCTGCTCTCAACATATTTAACTTGTACGCCCTGCTGATAAGTTTAATTACTTGGAGCTCCCAACTTGTGCTCAGTCTGAACCTACTCTTATTATTGGCGATTACAATGCGAGACACAAAAGCATTGGAAACTCTCAGTTTGGTAATTGTAATGGCAATCAACTGTTGTCACTCTTAAACAGTCATTGATAATGCTGCAAATTGAAGGTGAACCTATGCACAATAACCCGTTACGACTACGTTTCGGTCCGACTTGGACCATTTACAAAGTCACACTAACCAGAAGTGGAGCAGGATGGCTATATATAGGCAAGAAGAGGTGGTGGTAGTAGTAGTAGTAGTAGTACAAGAATGGTATATAATACCGACAAGATGAAATTAATTTATGAGATTAAGACATATGCGCAAACCACGGGCATCCAAAATTGTAAGTTTCGCCTCCCACACATATCTATGGAGGCGTCCTTGATCTGTGCCTGGGCTTCAACATTACTTCTGCCAGCTGTGAGTCTTCCATTGTAACAGATATAGCGTCTGATCATTTCCCAAGGCTAACCTCACTAGATATTGGTAATCCTATTCTCCCTGGTGGGATATCCAAACGGAAACGTTTTAATGTTCCCACAGATCAACATGATGACTTTGTTGCACATGTAACTGACTGGTATAATTCCTATGAGTGTTCCTCTGTAGAGACCTTTAACAATGACCTTGTGAGCAGTATTCAGAACTTCTTAGAGCCGCCTCTGAAACCTCCTACTACTCTAAATCCAAATGACTTCCATAATAATCATAAGTCTTATAAAAACAATACTTATTACAATGATTCTAAACTTCGAACATTGAAACGTACTGCTCGCAGACTAGGCCTAGCCTATAGAAACCATCGTACCCCTGAAATGCTGAGCCTCTTCCAAACTGCCCTTGCTGCTGCCAGAGAGCGTATGACAGAGCTGCGGCAAACAGACTGGGAACAATTTGTCAATGGTCTTAATGCTCACACCCCACTTAGCCGGGCATGGAGGGACATAAATAGAATTAAGGGTAACAGAACTGGGCAGATCCCGCACCCTCATCCCTTGCATAGGGCGAATGAGTTAGTGCTTGGGCTGCTACATCTAGGTATGACAATCTTCCCAGTACCACACAGGCAAAATTAAATGACAAATATGATGCAAGGGAGAGACTTGTTTGCTTTATGCTCAGCAAGGCAGATGATTGCAACATTCCTTTCACTAATTATGAACTTGATGCAGCACTAACTAAGGGCAACTCCACGTCGCCTGGTGAGGATGGTATTACTTACAACATACTCAGATTGCTGTGTCGAGTACCAGGTAATCCATTACTTGAATTATATAACATGAGTTATGTCACTGGGGAGCTCCCTAAACCATGGACCAATAGCCTCATTATTCCCATTCCGAAGCCCAATCAACAAAACTCATTTCGCCCAATATCCCTTACTAGCGCTTGTGAAAAACATTCGAAAGGATGATTCTTAATCGTCTTATGCACAGAATTAAGCAATTCTTGTCTCCCCGGTTGCATGGCTTCATGCATGGAAGGAGTGTGCATCATTGCATTACCACCTTTCTCACTCTGCACACTGACAGCTCATACACTACCTTCCTTGACCTTAAATCCGCTTTTGATGTAGCCAACCGACATGTAGTCAATAGTGAACTTGCCAGAATGGATGTTGGAGGATGGCTTCTCCGCTGGATTAAAGGCTACCTGTCCAACAGAAAATCGTCTGTGTTGTTCCAGGGACATAGAAGTGTAACTAAAGATTTTGAATTAGGAACCCCACAGGGAGGTGTGCTTAGTCCCACCCTTTTCAATATGCCTAGTCAGCCCCATCATTATATGTTTAGTTTTGCTGATGATATAATGATTCACACCACCGGATTCTCCAACACCCAAAACATTCTTAATCATGTACTAGCCTCGTGTCAGGACCTGGGGTTGATAATCTCTACTGATAAAACAAAGATACTCAATAGGCGTCCTCCTCGACAGAGAGGCACAGTTCGTCAGATCCAGTTGCATGATGGGTCTCTTCTAGAATATGTAAGCAGATACAGGTATCTAGGCTTTGAGGTTCCACTACTTGGACCTGTTGTAACGAGACTTTGTCGCCAATACAAAGAAAGGCTGAGAGCACTTAGAGTTGTGGCAGGGCTTCACCCCAGGTATGGTGCTAATGTTAAAATTGTGAAAATGATGTATCTTGCTTATATTAGATCATTGGCTGATTATGCTGCGCCACAAACTTGCTCTGTGTCTGACTGGAAGCTTGGAGGGCTGGAAAAACTGCAGAACGAAGCAATGAGGATCATCCTATGATGCCCTCGTACTGCCAAAATTTTAAATATGCGGCATTAGAGATCGTGTTACTGAAAGAAATATCCTTATTGGGGTCAATATGCTTAGGCTAGCCCATTCAAACCCCTGCACAGAAGCCCTCCAAACTTTCCTCAGCACTGGTGAACATCCTTCCAGATGGATCGAAAAAACTGGAACCGACCTCCGCATGAACCAGCTACATGATCTATGTCAAGTTAGGCAACAGAGACATTTCCCTGCTCCATGGGATATTACCCCATTCCAAACTACCATTCCTCCATTTCCCCCAAAACTCTTCTTAAATCACAACCAAAGCTTCGTCTTGAAGCCAAACATGATACCTTAAGCTGTATTGATAACTTAGTCACACAGAACACTCTCTCGCAAATTATTTACGTTGATGGTTCTGTTCACCAGTCCACTGGTGCAGCTGGTAGTGCTGCTGTTGTCACACAGAGTGATGGCTCTCATAAAGAAATTGGAGCACGCATCAATAACTGGGCCTCTACCCTTCAAACAGAACTGTTTGCCATACTCCTTGCACTCAAATGCGTCCATGTATCTAAGGTTGACACTTTAATTGTAACTGATTCTCTGTCATCCATAAATGCTCTCAACTCATTAAGTATAAATTGTGTCATGCTTGTGTCAGAAGCCAGACACAGGTATGGTAAGATTGTGGACAGTGGATCAGAGTGGGACATGCTGTGGATTCCATCTCACATTGGTCTTCAGATGCATGATAGAACTGATAAATTGGCTAAGGTGTATGCTTTCAAAGATTACAATCTTGGGTTGTTATTTAGCAGTTTGAGAACAATAATACGAAAAGAACTTCAATTGAACTTTATTGACTTAAGACTTAGGAGATTGACACCAGTTTAGTCCATCTATCATCATTCTATCATGCAGGAGGAGCCACATGTCTATGGTGCATCCAACAAAATAAGCAGACTCTTGGATGTCACTACTGCCCGGCTCCGGCTGGGTTACAAGTATCTTTGGCAGGTTAAATCACCACCACCAGATGTAGACCAAACGAAATGTAAACTTTGCCAGATGGACTATTGTCACACCCTGCGTCATTATGTACTGGAGTGTGACCAAATTAATGAGTTTAGAAACAACTCACTCAGAAATGTTCAAGAAATGGCAAAGTATTTTATCCACAGTGGTATATTACAGACCATTCTGGAGAAATACCCTGACTTTGCTAGCTGTAAATAAAGCATTACCACATATGTGCATGTGTGTGTGTGTGTGTGTACTCACCTAATTGTACTCACCTAATTGTGGTTGCAGGGGTCGAGACTCAGCTCCTGGCCCCGCCTCTTCACTGATCGCTACTAGGTCCTCTCTCTCTCTGCTTCCTGAGCTTCATCATACCTCTTCTTAAAACTATGTATGGTTCCTGCCTCCACTACTTCACTTGCTAGGCTATTCCACTTGCTGACAACTCTATGACTGAAGAAATATTTCCTAACGTCCCTGTGACTCGTCTGAGTCTT
Organism: Cherax quadricarinatus; assembly: GCF_026875155.1. Taxonomy (NCBI): domain Eukaryota; kingdom Metazoa; phylum Arthropoda; class Malacostraca; order Decapoda; family Parastacidae; genus Cherax; species Cherax quadricarinatus. Next base: position 4,164 of record NW_026473856.1, read on the forward strand.
CAGCTTCCAGTTGTGACCCCTTGTCCTGTGTCCCCTCTCTGGAACATCCTATCTCTGTCCCCTTGTCTATTCCCAGCAGTATCTTGTATGTCGTTATCAGTCCCTATGACCCTTCTGTCCTCCATGTCGTCAGTCCAAATTTTCCCTCAACCTTTCCCCGTACGACATTTCCCTGAGCTCTGGGGCTAGCCTTGTTGCAAACCTGTGTACTTCTCTAACTTCTTGACGTGCTTGACCAGGTGTGGGTTCCAGACTGGTGCTGCATACTCCAGTAGGGGCCTGACGTAAATGGTATAAAAGAGTCTTAAAAAGAATCCTTACTGAGTATCGGGAAAGCTATCCGTAGGTTTGCCAGGCGTCCGTATGCTGGCCACAGTTATCTGATTGATGTGTGCCTCAGGAGATATGCTCGGTGTTATACTCACCCCCAGATCTTTTTCCTTGACGGGGGTTGCGTTTTTGGCCCATCTAAATTATTGTGTCTGGGGTTTCTTTCCCCTTCCCAATTTTCATGACTTTGCATTTGGGGGGGGGTTAAAACTCAAGGAGCGTTGCGGACCAGGCTTGTCCCTGTCCGGTCTCAGGAACGTGACGGGAAAGCTGTCCAATATACAAAAAGAGTTAGAAACAGAAATAAAAATAGCTAGAGCTTCATTTAAGGTTATTAATATAATTTCAAGAGGTTGCTAGAGAATTGCAGAAAAATCAACCATTAAATCATTATGAGCTGTGTGTTTTCTGGGGGTCAGTCAAACAAGGGGGCTTCCCATGGATAAATGTTTTTTGGGGAAAATTTTGGTGTCACCCCCCCTTGGCAGATATCCCAACTAGTACAAGCAGTATTAAAACAGAAAAGGGTTTTTCGGGGGTATGCCCAATGAGGAAAATCTGGGGCTAAATCACAAGGGTTTTAAAAAAGGGACAACATAAAGCTGTTTCTAGAAAACCTGGAAGCTTTTCAAAGTGGGAACTTTTAAAAAGTCTGGGCTGAAGGGTACGGCCCTTGATACTGGCCATGTGCAAAAACTGAAAGGCTGGGGTGATGTCCTGGGAGACAGTAATAGTAAGTGGAGGTGCGCCCTGGGAGACAGTAATGGTGAAGTGGGGTGCTGTCCTGGGAGACAAAAAGGTGAAGCTGGAGATACTGTCCTGGGAGAAGAAAGGGTGAAGCGGAGTTTTTTGCCCGGGGGATGGGAATTATACGCAGGGGAATACATATAAATGACTATAGGGGACAGGAGCCATAGTAGGGAAACAAGTGTAGAAAAAGAAAAGATAAAACCAATATTGCAAACTAGAAATCCCGCAGGAAAATAGCAAACAAGGGATCCAATAGAAATAGTGAGGATAAATTACCAAAAACAACTGGGGGAGCTCCATTGTTGGTGCTGGGAGGATAAAGAAACAGGGAAACATGCACCAACAGGGAATGCAGTCACAAAAACCCAAAGGCAACGGAAACCAAGCCTTGCAATCTATGCATTTGGTTTTATGGCGGGGAAATCGGGAAAAAAAACAGAGGGAGTGCAACTATGACACCTAGAAAATGCCTCCCCATAGACAACAGGAAAATGCAAACTCACTTCCTGTAAGTTTTTTCCCCCTAAAATGTGTACCCTTCAGTCGGGGAAAGACTGGCTATAATTTAAAATTCCCAGGCATCCCATCTAAAGGGGCAAAAGATAAAAAACATCCAGGCCTGGGAAAACCGGGTAGCCACAGCCTCAAGAGGGGGATTTTTTTAGTGCCGGAAGGAAAAAAAAAATGGGAGGAAATGGCAGAAATGTAAACCCAAAACCCGTATTCCCGGAGTGGAAAAACCCCATCGATGGCTCCCCTCCAAACCAAACAGATACAGTACTAAAGCCGGAAAAAAAATCCCCCCCCCGTACCAACAATACCCCAGCCCATAACTTTTCTTTGCAAATATACAGGGTCTAAAGCCCCCAACAAACAACAAAAAACCTTTCATCCGTGGGATGCTTGCAGAGGCAAAGGCAATGTTCCGGCTTTCACTGAGACCCCCATAAAAGGGTATTGGACTTGGGAATTGGATCCCGGTTACAAACCTATACAGAGTGACAGAGTGAACAGGCAAAAGGGGGGGGGGGGTTGGCCCGTACATTTCAGAGTCACTTGTTTGCCAGAACTGCTTAATGCCCCAAAAAGGTAGTGGAATTTTTGCAGTAAAGGTGGAAAAAAAACCTAGTATTGTGGTAGTTACAAACCTCGGACAACAAAACCAGCAAATTCCCGGAACAGCTTTAAAAAATTTACCCCCTGTTGGAAAAAACTTCCAGTCCTGCCCCCAACATCTTGTCCCGGGGGGATTTCAAAATTTAAAGGGACCCAAAATGGAGGGTTAGCAAATATATTGTTGCAGTAATAAACAGGGGCGTCTGATGAAAACTCACATCCCCCGAGCTTTTAAAAACTTGCACAAAATTCAATTTAAACCCGAAATAAAAGAGCCTACTAGACTGGGAATAACTAGCCTCTATTCATAAAATGATGTTCATAAAAAAGTCCCATACAAAAAAAAATTACTCAGTACAACATAATTTGGGGTTTGCATGTATGCGAGGGGGCCCAGCCCCAAAATGAGCTAGTCACGAGGGGCATTCCCAAATTCAACTTAATAACAAAAAATAAAGGGGACCAAAAAACCAAGTCCCACCGATTTAAGCTGGGAAGTATATAAGCAACACGACCCAAACTTATGCCTAGAAAGATTAATCGGTGGCATCGGTATGCACAGGCTTATTCTCTAGAAAAAGGAGGAGTAGATGTAAAAATAGAAAAGACAGGCTCCCTTTTCAGGGACGGAAAAAATAACAGAGCGGCTAAAAGAGGTCAATATTCTAAAAATGCGCAGGGAGACACTGGTCAGAAAAATTGCAAGCTCGAACTTAAGCTAAAAGACCTTTAGGAGCAGGAATCGCGGGAAAAAACTAAAGTAAAACAAAATCGAAAAAACCCAAAGTATTTTCTTCCCTACCCAAAATAAAAAATCGAGAAAAAACCCCCAGTTTTGGGGGGCCCCTATTTAACAAGAGGGTCTACACAGATGACGGGAAAGGGAAATAGTAAAGCTATCAAGCCCCAATATGACTATTTTTTAGAAAGCGCAAACCCAGACTGAGGTCGAAGATAAAAATGAATTTTTTATGAGAGAGCCAAAAATTTTGTTTAAACAAAAAGCCTATCCGTGTTATCCTGACCCCAAAATGATTCGAAAGGCGATAAATGACATCCCCAGCATCTGCCCCAGGGCCAGACTCATGGAACCGTGTTCACAAGAACTGAAGAACCCCCTATCACGACCCTTTTTATCCTATGGAGAGGGAGCAGGAACACGGGGGTGCCCCCTCGTTACTAAAAACAACGACTCCCCCCCCACAAGGGGGAGTTTTAAAGCAACGCAAAGAACACAGCCCAATAGCCTAAACATCCTTATAAAATTTTAAAAAGGGCCCTAAGAAGCAAGACACCACCCTTTCTAAAAAACCCATCAGTTACAAAACCCCAGGGAAACATGGTTTAGAAAAAGGGCGCCCTGTCTGTCTCAACTACGGTACTACGACAAGGTTCCAAATGCACTAGAAGACAAAAAGAATGCAGAGTAAAATAACAGACTTTGCAAAAGCCTTCGCAAATGGCCCATGGCGTAATGCCCCAAAAATGCGGCTTAAAGGAATAACGGGAAAAGTGGTCGATGGATCTATAATTTCCTCACACAGAAAACCCAGAGAGTAGCGTCAAAGAGAAAAGCCCGAGGCAGTACGGTGAAAAAGTCTGTTCCCGGGCACAGTACTAGCTCCCTCTTGTTCCTTCCTCATATCCGACAAGACAAGGTGTCACACAGCACCGTGTTTCCCTTTGCAGATGACACCCAAAATCTGCATGACAGTGTCTTCTTTGCAGAAACTGCAAGGCTCCAGGGGGGAATCAACCAAATCTTTCAGGGGCTGGGGGAAAACAATATGAAGTTCAACGATGAGAAATTTAAATTACTCAGTATGGTAAAAGGGGGAAATTAAATCTTCATCAGAGTACAAACAAATTTGGTCACAAAAAGAGCGAAACACCAACGTCAAAGACCTGGGATTTGATTTTGCGGGGATCTCACCTTCAAGGCCATAACATTGTATAAATCCTTGCTGAAAAATGACGGGATGGAAAATGAGAATTTCAAAAACTAGGGGGGCCAAGCCCATGATAAACCTCTTCAGGTCATTTGTTCTATCAGGTGGAATATTGCTGACTCAAAACAGCACCTTTAAAGGAGGTGAAATTGCCCCCTAGAAAATGTACAGAGAACTTTCCGGCAGCATAAGGAGAAAAAAACCCCCAAAATTACGGGGAGCGCTTGAGGTTTCAAAACCCTGTATTCCTGGAACGCAGGAGGGGGATACTGATTATATACACCGGGAAAAAATCCTAGGGGCTAGTACCGAACTTGCACCGAAAATCACTAAACCAAAAGGGCAAAGACTTGGCAGACGATGCACCATCCCCCCCAAAGAAAAACAGGGGTTTTCACTAGCACGTTTAAAAGACCATACATAAGTGTCAGGGGGCCCGAGCTGTTCAAATGCCCCCGCACCATAAGGGGGATTTCCCAAAGGCCCCCCCCAGTCTTCAAATGGCATGGACAAACACCTAAAGTCAGTTCCCGTCAGCCGGGCTGTGTTGTACGTTGGTTTGCGTGCGCCAGCAGCAACAGCCTGGTTGATCAGGGTGATCCACCGGAGGCCCGGTCACGACCGGGGCCCCGGGGGGGTTGACCCCCAAAAATCTCCCGGTAAAATCCAGGTAAATCCCTTCCCGCCTGTCCCCATCCCATTTTATTCTTTCTTTAACTTTACATCGTCCCCAAAAAAAAGGACCTTCTGGGTCTATCCCTTCCCTTATGTGTTCACAATACCAAAACAACACAGGTCCTGGACTGACCCCCGTGGAAAACCCCCCTTGTCACAGGCACCCACTCTGACACCCCGTCACGTACCATGACTCGTTGTTGCCTCCCCCAGATATTCTCTGATCCTTGCAGTGCCTTTCCTGTTTGTGTGCCTGTTCCTCTAGTTTTGCAGTAACTCTTGTGAGGAACTGGTCGAAGGCCTTCTTGAAGTCCAAAAATATGCAGTCGATCCACCCCCCTCTCTTGTCTTACTTCTGTCACCTTGTCATAAAACTCTAGTGGGGTTGTGACCAGGATTTTCCCCCCTGAAACCGTGCTGGTTGTAAAATTATACATTTGTTTTTTCCAGGTGCTTGCCACCTCCCCCTGATGACTTCTCCATGCCCTTGCTACTATACACTTTAGTGATACAGGTCTGTGTTTAGTGCGTCATGTTGTTTTCCCTTTTTTAAAAATTTGGGATACTTTTGCCATTTTCCCCAGACCTTGGGGGTCCCCCAGTTTAAAATGAGTGTTGAAGACTTTTTTAAAATGGCACAAAAAATATCTTGCTCCCTCTTTAAGGACCCCGGGAAAGGGGATGTCTGGTCCCCCCGCCTTTGAGGTTCAAGTTCCATAGCAGCTTCTTACCCCCTCCTTGGTTATATGTACCTCATCGCACTTGTGGTGTAGCCCCCGTTTGATTTCCTGGATTCCCATGGTTTTCCACTGTAAAACTTCTTTAATTCGTGTTGAGCTCTGACACCCTCCAGGTTTTTCTTGTGAAAATTTCCCCCTCACCTTTTCCCCAGTCTGGTTACCTGGTCCTTGTGTTGTTTTTCCCCCTGATGTGGTTACAAAAAGTTCGGGTCAGTCTTGACTTCGAGCTATTATTTTGTATTGTCGCTGAGCCTCCCTTTTTTGTCTATTGTTTTGGCTCTTCGGTAACTCTTTACTTTCCCTGAGTTCTCTGTTTCTTACCTTTTCCATTCTCTAGTACCCCTAGTTTTGCCTCCTACCCCTTTTGGGGTAAAACCAAGGACTCGTTTGTTCTTCCATTATTTCTGTTTCCCTTGGAAAAAACCCTATCCTTCCCTTCTTGAATTTTGATACCACATGTCCATAAATTTCTTGTACGGGTTTTTTCCTGTCGGTTCCCTTCCCACTGAATGTTTTAAAGGGAATTTTCCTCATGCCTGAGTATTTCCCCCCTTTTGTATTTTGGTTTCCCCCCACCCTATTCCTGCTACACTCTCCCTTGGGCTCAACTATGTAGTCGAAGCAAGAACCACTGGTCACTAGCTCCTGGGGGGCCTTTCATAATGAACCCTCAATGTCCGACTACCAAGGTAAATACGGGGGCCAGTCTTGCTGGTTCATCCCCCCCTTTTGGTGGTCTTAACATGTTGTGCATGGGTTTTCCAGTACCACATCTATTTTTGGTCTCCATTTTTTGGGCCCCCCATGGGGCTCCGGGTTTTTTCCCAGTAAATCTCTTGTGTTGAATTACCATAACAGTAACTTTGCCCCCCCCCAGTGTGCTCTCCTGGCCCCCCGGGCCAGTTTTGTGACCATTGCTCTTTTGCTCTCTCGTATTCTTCTCTTGGCCTCGCAGTTCTGTGGGGGGTTTACTTACTGCTTATCACCTTATGTCCCGACTGGTTGTTCCCACTAAATAGTCCCTTTTGCCCGTGCCTCCCTTCCTTCCATTTTCTCAAAACCCACTGGGTTTTTAAAAGAGCAGTGCAATCCCCCTCCCCCTCTCCCATCTGTCTTTCTGGGATTTGATTCCCGGGTGGAAAATTGAAATTTTTATTATTCTGGTGAGTTTTTTTCTCGGGAGTGCTATTATGTCGGGGATGTCTCCTTGATTCTTTGTGCCCCTCCTCATCTTATTTATTCCATCTGCATTTGTATACCACCTTCAACTTCTTTTCTAAGATGGGTTGCGAGGTGTATTGGGGTTGGGGGAAATGGGGCCTGAAAAGGAACTATGGGGGGTTCTGTGGGGGGGGAGTTTGTAATGCTGGGGGGGGCATTGGATGTGGCAGGGTGTTTTGGTTTAGAGTGTTTTGGGTTTCACTGGGGTTTACCCGGGTTTTGGGGGGTTCTATGGAAGTTGTGAGGGAGGGGGTATTTGACTTTTCTGGGGTTGGGATCTCCCGTTGTTTCCATCCCTCTCCTCCTTTGCCTTTGTACCATTCTCTCGTTTTGCCTTCTTCTTTTGTTCTGTAGCAGTTGAGAATTACCTTTGATGCCGCAGTCCCTTAATGGCTTTTTCCGCGGATCCCGTTCCGGTCGATTCTGCCGAAGGCCTTTCACTGGGGGGATTCTTTGTTTTACAAACCCCCCCTTTTTTCCGAAAAATTTTTCCCGCTGGGTCATGCGTCTTTCCTTTGCTTTCATGTGCTTTCAATTGCTTTTTTCCTTGTTTTCTTGTTTATATGTTTCCCCCTTTAACTTCCTGGAGACCCTACACAAAAACTACCCCCACCCTTTCTTTCCCACGCAATTTTCCCGTGATCCCCCTC
>NW_026473857.1:0-30270 GCF_026875155.1 Cherax quadricarinatus
TGCCCATGCCTTATATTAATTTTTCCAAAACGCACACAATTTACTCTTCATGACATTGTTTTTCTTGAACACTCTGGGATTTTCAGAATGGTACACTAGTAATAGATTCACTTTGAAATCCCCACTAGCATTACTACAAAACATGAGAATTAGCCTGTCTTTCATATGCTTGTGGCCTGGCAGTGCCTTTTCCTCCTGAGTAATGCAGGTCCTCTTTGGCATTTTCTCCGAAAAGAGGCCTGTTTCATTACAATTGAACACTTGTTGGGGTTTGAATTGTTCAGTCTGTATGTACTCCTTGAATTCACTTACGAATTTTGTAGCTGCATTTTTGTCAGAATTGGCAGCCTCACCATGCCTTATCACACTGTGTATGCCACTACGGTTCTCAAATCTCTCAAACCAGCCTTTGCTGGCCTCAAATTCACAAATATCAGCACTCATTGCAGGCAATTTCTTTACGAGATTGTCATGCAACTGCCTAGCCTTTTCACAAATAAGCGACTGCATAAGACTATCTCCTGCTAATTTTTCTCGTTGATCCACGCCAACAATAACTTCTCAGCATCTTCGAGTACTGGCGATCTCATTTTTGTCAGCATATTTACCCTCTTTGCAACAACAGCTTCCTTGATTTCTTTTTTCTTGGCCACAATAGAAGCTATGGTTGTATGGGGTTTCTCATACATCCTGGCCAGTTCTGCCACACGTACGCCACTTTCATATTGTTCAGTGATGTTTCTCTTGAATTCAATTGTACAGTGGACCCCCGCATAGCGACCTTAATCCGTGTAAAAGGGCTGATTGTTATGCGAAATGTTCGGTATGCGAATGAATTTTCCCCATAAGAAATAATGGAAATCAAATTAATCCATGCAAGACACCCAAAAGTATGAAAAAAAAAAATTTTTACCACATGAAATGTTAATTTTAATACACACAAACTGAAAAAGGCATGCACAATTACATGACACTTACTTTTATTGAAGATCTGGTGATGATTGATGGGAATGGGAGGAGGGGAGAGAGGTGTTAGTGTTTAGAAGGGGAATCCCCTTCCATTAAGACTTGAGGTGTCGAGTCCTTTTCTGGGGTTACTTCCCTTCTTCTTTTAATGCCACTAGGACCAGCTTCAGAGTCACTGGACTTCTTTCGCACAACATATCTGTCCATAGTGGCCTGTACCTCTCGTTCCTTTATGACTTCCCTAAAGTGTTTCACAACATTGTCAGTGTAATAATCACCAGCACGCCTTGCAATAGCTGTGTGAGGGTGATTTTCATCCATGAAGGTTTGCACTTCAAGCCACTTTGCACAGATTTCCTTAATCTTTGTAGTAGGCAACTTCTTCAATTTCTCTCTCCCCTCCTCTGAACCAGTTTCTCAGGTCTGGCCTCTTGCTGTTGAAGTTGATCTATCAGCTCATCAGTGGTTAGTTCTTCATTGTCCTCCACCACCAACTCTTCCACATCATCCCACTAACCTCCAACCCTAAGGACTTTCCCAATGCCACAATGGATTCCTCAACTGGCATAATCCTCTCAGGGTTAGCCTCAAACCCTTCAAAATCCCTTTTGTCTACACATTCTGGCCACAGTTTCTTCCAAGCAGAGTTCAAGGTTTTCTTAGTCCACTCCCTCCCAAGCCTTACCTATAAGGTTTATGCAATTGAGGATATTAAAGTGCTCTCTCCAAAACTCTCTAAGAGTCAGTTGAGTTTTCTGAGGTCACTACAAAGCACCTTTCAAACAGAGCTTTGTGTACAGTTTTTTGAAGTTTGCAATAACCTGCTGGTCCATGGGCTGCAGGAGAGGAGTGGTATTAGGAGGCAAAAACTTCACCTTAATGAATTTCATGTCCCCATAAAGTCGCTCTGCCACGTCTGTAGGATGACCAGGGGCATTGTCTAACACCAGGAGGCACTTAAGTTCTAATTTCTTTTCAGTTAGGTAATCTTTCACATTGGGGCAAATGCATGGTGTAACCAGTCATAGAAAAGTCCCTAGTGACCCATGCCTTACTGTTTGCCCTCCACAGCACACACAAATTCTCCTTGAGGACATTCTTTTGCCTGAACGGTCTGGGAGTTTCAGAGTGATACACTAATAAAGGCTTCACTTTGCAATCACCAGTAGCATTGGAAACACATCAACAAAGTAAAGCCTGTCTTTCATAGGCTTATGTCCTGGGAGTGCCTTTTCCTCCTGAGTAATGTAGGTCCTGCTTGCATTTTCTTCCAAAACAGGCCTGTTTCATCACAATTAAACACTTGTTCAGGTTTCAGTCCTTCACTTTCTATGCACTCCTTGAATTCCTGCACATATTTTTCAGCTGCTTTGTGGTCCGAACTGGCAGCCTCACCATGCTTTATCACACTACGCTTCTTAAATCTCTCAAACCAACCTTTGCTGGCCTTAAATTCACTCACATCATCACTAGTTGCAGGCATTTTTTTAATTAAATCCTCATGCAACTTCCTAGCCTTTTCGCTTATGATCGCTTGAGAGACGCTATCTCCTGCTAGCTGTTTTTCATTTATCCACACCAATAAGAGTCTCTCAACATCTTCCATCACTTGCGATCTCTGTTTCGAAAACACAGTTGAACCTTTGGCAAGAACAGCTTCCTTGATTGCCTTTCTGTTGCCCACAATAGTAAGATGGTTGATTTGGGTTTTTGTACACCTGACCAGGTCGGCGACACGCACTTCACTTTCATACTTATCAATGATCTCTTTCTTCATCTCTATTGGAATTCTCACCCTTATTGCTGTAGGGTTGGCACTAGAAGCTTTCTTGGGGCCCATGGTCACTTATTTTCCAGATAAAGCACCGAAAACACTGTAATAATATGAAATATTCCGATTGTATGCTTGGATGTTACCGCGGAGGCTGGCTGGTAAACAATGCCACCGGCGGAACATGTGAGGCTGGCTGAGGGCGCACATTGGACGCGTCTCGGACGGAGAACGGTGAGCGGGTTTTTGAGCGGTATGCGAGGCTAAATTTTTGCGATCAAAGCGATCGGTATGCGGATTGTATGGTATGCGATGCATACGGTATGCGGGGGTCCACTGTATTTCTTCTTTACCAAAAGCATGGCACTAGGAGCTTTCTTTGGATCCATGGTAGCTTATTTAGCAGTTGCAAGCACTAAAATGAATGGATCTCATGAAATATTTCGTATTAACACGTGAGGGGATGGTCACTCACTGGTAAACAATGGCACACTGGCTAGGAATGAAGTGTGAGGTGGCTCGGGGCCGTGAGCACGCGTCTGAGATGAACGACTATTTGTGAGTCAAATGTTTCACGAGTCAATGTTTTGACGAAAAAATGTTACAATTTCTAAAAATTACGACTTTCGAGCCTCATGAAAAGTGAGGGTCCACTGTATACTATGATGGGCCGCTAATGAACTTGATTGTCACCCAGACAAACAATTACTACAGGTATATAATGAACAACACGGAGGTTGCAGAATCATCACGGCTGTGCCGATGGAAAGATACAACTGTGGCCGAAATGTATTTATTCCTTGGTGCTGTCGTGCTTATGCCTCATACGTATAAGCACAACATAGCACATTACTGGTCCACAGACTACTTTATCAGTACTCCAGTCTTCCTTGACCTTCTTCCCTGCAACAGATTCACCCTGTTGCTATGAATGTTGCACTTCTCAGACAGGAATAGGCTCAACAGAAATGACCTTTTATACAAAATTTGGGAAGTGTTTATGTATCTGAAACAGAAACATCAGTGCCTATTTTTATCCATTCAAGAACATTGTTGTCGATGAGTCCTTGATTCTGTTCCAGGGACGCCTGTCATTCAAGCAATATATGCCGAGCAAACGTAATCGCTTTGTCATAAAACTGTTTGTTATGTGTGACTGTGAGAGTGGCATGGTGTTGGATGTCATTGTCTACACTGGGAGAAACACACTCGATGATGACAGGCGGATGTTGGACATTTCCGGTGATGTTGTTCGCAGGATGATGGAACCATACCTTGGCAAGGGCCATACATGCCACATATAAACTAAATAATGTAGATCTTAATATTACGGATTGCGAAAAAGATTTAGGAGTTCTGGTTAGCAGTAATCTGAAACCAAGACAACAGTGCATAAGTGTTCGCAATAAAGCTAAAAGAATCCTTGGCTTCATATCAAGAAGCATAAATAATAGGAGTCCTCAGGTTGTTCTTCAACTCTATACATCCTTGGTTAGGCCTCATTTAGATTATGCTGCACAGTTTTGGTCACCGTATTACAGAATGGATATAAATTCTCTGGAAAATGTACAAAGGAGGATGACAAAGTTGATCCCATGTATCAGAAACCTTCCCTATGAGGATAGACTAAGGGCCCTGAAACTGCACTCTCTAGAAAGACGTAGAATTAGGGGGATATGAATTGAGGGTATAAATGGAAGACAGGAATAAATAAAGGGATGTAAATAGTGTGCTGAAAATATCTAGCCTAGACATGACTCGCAGCAATGGTTTTAAGTTGGAAAATTCAGATTCAGGAAGGATATAGGAAAGTACTGGTTTGGTAATAGAGTTGTGGATGAGTGGAACAAACTCCCAATACCGTTATAGAGGCTAGAACGTTGTGTAGCTTTAAAAATAGGTTGGATAAATACATGAGTAATGTGGGTGGGTGTGAGTTAGACGTGATAGCTTGTGCTACCAGGTCGGTTGCCGTGTTCCTCCCTTAAGTCAATGTGACCTGACCTGACTAGGTGGGTGCATTGGCTTAAGCCGGTAGGAGACTTGACCTGCCTCGCATGGGCCAGTAGGCCTTCTGCAGTGTTCCTTCGTTCTAGTTCTATGTTCTTATACAACCTCTATGCTTGCTGATTTCCTATGTGTGAACAATACTGATATGTGTGGAACAATGAGAAGAAATAGGAAACATATGCCAAGGTTCAGTGGAGGCAGTGGTGAAGGTGCTGTGCAAGCATTTATGCGAATGACATCATGGCACTGACTTGGCATGACAAATGGGATTGACATTTCTTGATCAACCACCACAGAAACGAGAGGTACAAAGTGAACAGGAGACCATGAACACATTGTAAAGCCAGCTGTTGTCGTCGACTATACGAACAATTGCGACTAGTCAACAAGTGTGACATGATGATAGGGTTCATTGACTGTGTGTAGGAGTCATAGATGGTATATGAAAGTGTTTTTCCACCTTGTAGACATTGCAATACCCAATGCCTTAAATATGTATGAAGTAAAGACGGGAAAATGAATTCGTTATGCAGAATTCAGCCTAAATGTCATCAGCAGATAGCAAAAAAGTATGGTACCACACCTATACCTGCCCCTCATCAGCGACCTGTCACACAACAACCGTCCCCCAACCGCAACTAGAGGGATGTGTGCCAGACTGAATCCTTGCTAACTGTCACTACCTGGTACCAATACAGCCTACCCCAAAAAAAGAAGTATTCTCAGAAAAAGTGTATTCTGTGTGCAACCCCAACAGCAGAAGGACACATGATTCCTGTGTCAGCAATGTTGGGTTGCACTTGTATGAATCCATGTTTCATGGATATCATACAATTCTTGATACGAAAACAGTACTGGACCTGTAAATACTGTATATAGTTGTAGATAATAGATGTGATTCAACCAGTTGTACAATATCACCTATAAGTGTGTACAAGTGTGGTGTAATAATATGATCAATAATTTTGTGCATAATATTTGTGTCAAACAACAACTGGCTGTCAAATCAAAGATCTGTTATAAACATTAATATCATACTAGAAAAAAATGTGAAAAAAAATGAAAAAAAAAAACATAAATATGTAGGATTTCTTTGAGCGGCAGTGCCTCATGTTGCCGTCAAGTGAGTCGAAATCGCCAACTTTGCAGCCTTATATCTCCATAAGTACTGACTCTAAAATTTTTTCTTACATTACTTTATGTAAAAAAAAAGTCTTCTTTAAAAAAAAAATAAAATATTTTCAAAAAATTCGAGCGCTAGGTGAGGGAAGTAGATTTATGTTTGGACAGTTAAGGGGTTAATTGTGTTAGAAAGAGCAATTAATGCTGATTCAAGGCACTTGCATCGTGGAAATTGGGTTCTTTTATCATAAATTGGGCGTCCGTGAATTTCATGAGATGACTGGCGGAATTTCTGTGTTGTACGCAGGCTTTGTTCAAGTTATTGCTCCTACATGTATTAATGTGTTCATTGAGGCATGTTTCGAGGTAACTTGCTGTTTCACCTACATAAATCCTGTCAAAGCCTCCAGAGTATTGTGTAAACTCCTGCATTGACTGGTTCATGTTGCTTGGATTTTGTCCTGGTTAGATTCTTTACTGAAGTGCTGGATGCAATAGCGACTCTAGTGTTAACTTGTCCTAGTACGTACTTTAGAAACGTTCAGTGCAACCTGGCTGTGCGAAGAATTATAACTTTGTTAGGAGTGGTGTTGGTGCATGGAGAATTAATGATCTGAGACCTCTTTTCTTGCAATCTTTGATGAAAAAAAGAAGGAAAAATGTAAATCAGTGAAGGTTTGTTGAATATATGTACATTCCTAGCCAAGAAACTAAAGACTGCAAATTCGGCATGCTCTTAGGAAAAATCCGATGATGATGATTCTTTTGGTCTTAGTATCTTGACTGAATAGAAGTGTGAGAGATTTTTATTTGTAGGTTTCCGGTAAACTTGAAATCTTAGATTATTCTCCTTTGTGAATGAGGGTGTGTAGGAAAGGTAGTTTGTCATTGGACTCTTCTAGTGTAAACTGGAAACACAGTTTCAACTGCATTGAGCCTTGCCTGAAGATTCAGTACATCAAAATATTGGGAATTATTACGAGGATGTTGTCCATGTAATGTAACCAAGTGATGCTTGAGGGGATGATGTTGGCGAAGTTTCAGCCTCTAGGTGTTCCATGTACAAGTGGTTGGCTAAGACGGCACTGATGGGGGACACCATTCCTATGCTGTGGGTTTGTACATGGAACACCTAAAGGCTGAACACTTCTCCAACATCGTCCCCTGAAGTATCACTTGGTTATGTTATGTGGACGACATCCTCATAATAACTCCCAAACATTTTGATGTACTGAATCTTCAGGCAAGGCTCAACGAAGTTGAACTGGTGATCCAGTTTACACTAGAAGAGTCCAATGACAAACTACCTTTCCTACACACCCTCATTCACAAAGTAGAGAATAATCTAAGATTTCAAGTTTACTGGAAACCTACAAATAAAAATAATCTCTCAAACTTCTATTCCAGTCAAGATACTAAGACCAAAAGAGGCATCATTATCGGATTTTTCCTAAGAGCATGCCGAATTTGCAGTCTTTAGTTTCTTGGCGAGGAATGTACATATATTCAACAAACCTTCACTGATTTACATTTTTCCTTCTTTTTTCATCAAAGATTGCAAGAAAAGAGGTCTTCAGATCATTAATTCTCCATGCACCAACACCACTCCTAACAAAGCTATAATTCTTCCGAACAGCCAGGTTGCATTGAACGTTTCTGAAGCTAACACCAGAGTCGCAATCACAGCCAGCACTTCAATAAAGGATCTAACCAGGACAAAATCCAAGCATCATGAACCATTCAATGCAGGGGCTTACACAATACCCTGTGGAGGCTGTGATAGTATTTATGTATGTGAAACAGCAAGAAACCTCGAAACGAGCCTCAATGAGCACATTTAATGCATGTAGGAATGATAACTTGAACAATGCCTGCATACAACACAGAAATTCTGCCAATCATCTCATGAAATTCAGGGACTTATACTACACAAGCTCATTACAGAGGAGAAACACTGAAACAGACCTTCCAAAATGAAACCGCCAACATTTGTCTAACCTATTTCTATGCTACCCAAGTAATAACTTTTGTAACCTTTTACTCACATGCAGGTTGGTTATTTTGCCTTATTGTATTACTACTGCTACTACAACTAATACTACTACTACTACTAATGACTGGTATTGCACCTCACACTCTGCCTATATGTACCTTATGTGTCCATGTATTGTTTGTAACAGGTTGAGAAAGCTCTTGGAGAGCGAAACGTTGCCACAATAAAATGTCACGTTAGCTGCATTTGCATCCTTTTACTTAACCCTTTCAGGGTCGATCACGTACAAGTACATCACTGCAGCCAGGGTCGGTTACGTACCTGTATGCCCAAATTCTAGTACCTTCAAATCTGGTGGAAGAAAGCTGGCTGGCCTACATATGAAAGAATCTGACTGTGTGGTCAGTGTGCACAGTATAAAAAAAATCCTGAAGCACGCAGTACATGAGAAAAAAAAACTCTGACCGTGTTTTTGGTTTAAAACAACTACTTTCAAGTGTATTTTCTTAGGGTATTTATGGTTGTATTCTCATTTCCTTTGTCTCATTTGATAGAATTGAACATATATTACAGAAATAGAGATGATTTCAATTGGTGTCATGATGACAAGTACCTTGTAATAAGAGCTCAAAGTAGCGAAAATTAAATTTTTTTGCCGATGTTCATGAGTAAACAAATCATGCCACGCATCCAATACACATAAGCTAGTGAGTCTAACATTCTTTCACAAGTGTGCTGATATCATTTATACCATTTTTACAATGATGCAGTAGTATAAATAACAGAAAACCTTCTATTTACTGTGAGAATAAAAAATCAAAATGGAAAGCAAAAGTAATGTAAGAGGGGCCTAGAAACGTGACTAATGAACAGATAAAATGTTATTTTAGTGCCATGAATGTCTGTCTTGTTTATTCTGGACCCTATTTCGAAATTGGCATCTTTTGAAATTTGTACGAAATTGCCCAAATTGCCAATTTCTGACCATATTATTGAGTAGTTGAAATCGGTAAATGGGCTGATTCTTGTACTCAATCGATAGAGCAAATAAGTTTCTAGGGAAATAGCTATGATTTTAGTCAACCGCAACATTGGAATTGGCCGGAAATAGGGCTCAAAGTGGGTGAAATCACCGATGCGTAAATATCTTCATGATCACTAACTTTGCAAGAGCATAATTATGTAAGTTTTCCATAAAATTTCATACTTTTGGTGTCATTATGATCAGGAAAAGGTTATCATTTCATAAGAAAAAATAATTTTTTTTTTTCGAAAAATTTTCAACCCTGAGAACAAGTTTGGGAGAGGGCCTCTTGACCTTCAAAGAGTTAACAAGAACAAAGAGTGGTTATGATACCACAAGATCTACTATAAATTGTAAATAGAACATAAAACTTACGTAATTTAAAAAATTAGAAAAAAAGTTAAACTGGCATCATTTTGTGCAAGCGGCAGGATTCCATGTTGCCATCAGGTGAGCATCCAGTGCCATCTTCGCCACCTTGTATCTCGAAAAGTGATGGCACCAAATATTTTGTATCTTATTACACACAGAATTGCAGTACAGATGTAGGTCTATATTTGGACAGTTAAAGAGTTAGTTTACTAGTTATTTATGCAGGCTAGATGGCAGGTCTATGTATTTTGTTTACTTGAACAATTTCTTTGTTAGGGTTTTAATTTTCCGAGTCCAGAATTTGAAAAAATTTTTTCGATTTATAAAATTTCCCTTTCCCTAGACTTTTTATTGAAAATAACTTAAAACCCAAAACTTTGGTATATTTCAACACTCCTTACTTTTTCCCTCGATAATCTTTCTCTTGCACATCTACAACACATGGTCTTGACTCTGCATGTTTCTTTTGCAAGTCCCCCCTGCAGTTCTGTTCCATTTTAGCACAGTCCACCCTACATTCTTATCACATTTTACCAGTCCACCCTGCTTTTTCTGTCTTACACTTTACACAGTCCACCCTGCAGGCTGTCTTACCTTTAGCACGCCCACCCCCTGCAGTCTGTCTCACATTTTGCGCTCTCCCCTACAGTCAAAAAATAACCCGCACATAAAAGGAGAATTACGACGCGTTTCAGTCCGACTTGGCCCATTTACAAGTCGAAGTTTCTTCTTTTATGTGGGGGTTTTTTTGTGTATCGTTCCAGTACGGTATTGTGCCTTTTTTTATTTGTCTACCCTACAGTGCTGTCTCACACTTTAGCACAGTCCACCCTGCAGTGCTGTCTCATACTTTCAGGTTTAGCACACAGTGTGATTATATTATTCCTCATGAATATAATGGATATTAACCCTTTCAGGGTTTTGGCCGTACTAGTACGGCTTACACACCAGGGTCAATGATGTACTAGTACTCATAAATTCTAGCCCCTTAAAATCTGTGGAAAAAGCTGGTAGGCCTACATATGAAAGAATGGGTCTATGTGGTTAGTGTGCACAGTATAAAAAAAATCCTGCAGCACACAGTGCATAATGAGAAAAAAAAAACTTTAACCATGTTTTTGGATTAAAACAGCAACTTTGCACTATATTTTTGTGGATTTATTGTGTTTTTTTCCCGGTCTCATTGTTTTCCCTTTTTTTTTTTTAAAGAAAAGACCTTGAAAATTTAGAAAAAAAAAAATTTTACAAATTAAAAGTAAAAAAAAATTTAAATCCAAAACAAAGGCGTTAAATTTTTAAAGTCCCCAATTTATCCATTTCCAAATGGGTTTCTAAAAAATCCTATTTTTTTAAATAAAAAAAAAGTGGCAAAAGAAATTAAAGGGGGGGAAAACAAGGAAAAAAAAATGAGGGGCCTTGATTTGACCCTATTTTTAAATGGGATCTTTTTTTTTGGAAATTGGAAAAAGTTTTTTAAATTTTGGAATTGAAAATTTAAAATTTGCTTTTGTATTATTCGTAAAAAATTTTATTCCAAAAATTGATTTTTGCATAGACTTTGAATTGGCCCAAAAAAAACTAAAGGGGGCAAAAAGCCCATGGTAAAAAGCGGCCCCGAAAACTTCCCCGTAAAATACACTAACCCCCTTTTTTTTTTTTTTTTTTTTAAATATTTAACTTCTTGGTTTTGGTATTTAAAAAAAAAAAAATTAAAAAAACATATAAGAAAAAAACCCAAAAACTTTAAAATTTCTTCAATAAAGGGTAAAAATAATTAATAATAAATCTTTTAGAAAACTGGGTTTATCTGGATTGGAGGAGTTCCGGGGGCAACGCCCCCGCGGCCCCCTCTGTGCCGGGGCCCCGGCAGTGTCCCAGGATGCGCCCACACCAGTCGAAAAAACCCCAGGTACCCTTTTACAGGGGGGCAGACAACAGGGGAAAAAACAGTCCAAGTTTCTACTCTCTGGGAAAACCCCGGCCCAGGGTAACGAAATTTTTCTTTCATAAGTGACATAATTACCAGACTAAAGGGAAAGGAAAGACTTGGTAAAAAAGTTTTAGTTTAAGTGGGATTTTTGGGGTTGAAAAACCCGTACCGAGTCAAAAGCTAGGGCTGACGGGATACTAAAACTACTTCATTTTATAAACTTAAACTCGGCCCAGAAGGGGGACGCGGGGCCCGTCAATTCTAGAACCCCCAAATTTGGGGCCTACAGTATTTGGTTAAACATTCGTAATACCTAACCTAATTTTAATAAAATATAATATTATAGTTATAAAATTCATGGGGAAAGATATAATTTAAATTTCAATATAAAAACAAAAGAGTATTTTTTGAGGTTCTTTAACGGACCCGATAATAATTTTTGTCGAACCTGCTTTATCTAGCTAGTAATAAAGGGGGTTCACGATATTTTAAATTACAGAATTTTTTTTAACCAGGCCTTTTTTTTTTGGGTATAAAAGGGGGAGTGAAGTGGGGGGCGCTTTAAACCCCTCCCCCCTCGTGACTGACGGTCGCCTTTGGGACTTTACCTCTGTGGTGGGAAAGCATCTTTTCCATAGTAGAGGGGGTTTTTAACAAGACAGCAGTTCTACTCATCTCCAGCTTTCCCTCCACAACATGAGGGGCATAAAAGTCCCCCGGACTCATACGTTAAAAAAAAGGTATATTAATAAAATTTCAGGCCAGAGGGGGCATCAGAAAATGAGATTATGTTTTCCTTTTATTTGGGAAATGGTAATAGAAAAAAAGGGGGTTTAAATTTCTCAAACCCCAAACAAAGTATTCTGGCGTTCTTTCCGTTTTTCAAAAATTTTAAAGGGAAGGGTTCAAAGGATTATATCGGATAAAAACCGATATTGTTTGGGTAGAAGATCCTAAATATAATAAAAATTTTTTCTCTGGGCTTACAACAGAGTTTAAAGGCTTTTTTTTTCTATATTTTAATTTTAAATTTGGTGTTTTTTTAAATTTAAAGAAAATAAGAAACAGGTTGAAATGGGTTCAAAATTTTGGACCCTTTCTGTAACAAGGGGGCTCCCAAAGCATACGAAAGGGGCATCTATTTGTAAGTGGAATGGTTTTTTTAAAAAATCGGACTTAGCAAACTGGGGAAAAAGGATAGTAATTTTTTTAAAACCCGATTAAAAACAATTTCCAGTCTTGGCCCATGAAAACTTTTTTTTTTGGACTTTTTAAATTCGTTAGGGGAAAAGCTACCTGTGAAAAATTTGGGACAAAAACCAGGGTTTAGTAACCGGCAACTCCTAAAAATCTTGATAAGCTTTTCCTATCCTTAGGGGTGGGGAAATTTAAGGGGGCCCTTTACTTTGGCGTTAAAAAGGGCGACTTCCCCTTGTCCAATCCGAAATCCAAAGTTTTTAAATTTTCGTTTTGGTCAAACTCACACTTGGACTTTTTTCACTGTAAAATTTTAGTTTATTTAAAGGCTCAAACAAGGCTTTAAGCGGGTCAAAGGTTTTGGGGGCCAACGGTCGCTGGTAAAACGACTAAGTCGTCTAAGTAAGCTTCTACCCCCGCCCCAATCCGCCCGAAAAGTATTTTCAAAAATCGCTGGAACATAGGGGGGCCCCCGGCCTTTTACAGAAGCCGAAGGGCAAAAACCAATACTTGAATGGGCCCACCGGGGAATCGTAAAACCCGGAATCTCTTGCTCTTGGTGACAACGGGACTTTTTAAAATACCCTCTTAACAAGCCCAAATTTTTCTGATATACTTAGCTCTGGAGCCCTTTGCCCTTTTAAAGGGTCGTCAATTCTGGGTTTTGGGAAAAACCCATCGGGTACGTTACAGCATTGATTTTTCAAAAAATCCGTGCACTAGGGGAGGCCCCAAATTGGTTTGGGGACTAGAATGCAGGGGGATGAAAAAGGGGGGAAACTGTATTTGGGTTTTTAAAACCCCGTGTGAGAGTAAGAAGTTCCCCCCTCTCCCTCTAGCCCACCTTGTTTCGGGGGACTCCCCTCTGTAGGGGTTTGGGTTGTTTGGAGTGGGTTTTTCTCTAAAGGTAACATGTGCAAAACCCAACGTACAGGGTTTTTGGGGGACGTCATTGAATAGGTGGAGATTTCCCCTTAATCGGGGATTTTTTTCGTGTCCTTTGTCCATTTTCCAAATTTTCAGTAGAAAATTTTTAAATTTTTTAAAAGGCTGCAAATTTTTCAGAAGAACTGGTTTTCCCCTATCTTTTTTCACCGAACTTATTTTAAACCCTTTTCTTGGTTCAGAGGAGTTAAGTAGAACTGGTAAAACGATTCCTAAATTGGGGGTTTAAGTTGGTTAATGTTTACGTCCGTGTGATTTTCCCTTTTCTTCGGCCCTTACCAAGTAGTTCACGTCACTTAGGCGTTTTACGATTTCTAAGGACCTTCAAATTTTGGGGGCTGTAGAGCATGCCCCTGATAAATCGTTAAAACCGAACTTAAATTTTTTGGTTCAAATGAACAAGTTTAGTTGCGATCGTATTCCCCCTTCCAATTTTTTCTTTTTGGGCTTGTGGGAAAGTTTTCGGGGGCCCAATTCTCTAGCTGGGCCCTCGGGCGTTTTTTTCTTTAAGGTGGAGAGCCCCTTAAAAAAGTGGGGTTTTCCCTTCCCGGTCCAAGCTTCTTTGAGAACCTGTACTGGTCCTCTAATTTGATCCCCATATTTTAAACTCAAAGGGCCGAAAACTTCAAGTTTTTTTCTTGTTCGTTTTCTCTTAGGGCAAACAAGGTATTGGAAAAACCTTCACCCCCAATCTTTGGAATTTTTTAAACCAATGGCCTCACCCATAATCTTAAAAGTTTGAGGGAAACCTTTCCACCAGCCTTGTAAATTGGGGTCGATGGGGCCGTCGCGAAAAACCTTTTTGCCCCCTAACTGACCCAAGGCTTCAGGGAAAAAAAATTTTAAAAAAATTTTCGACCCTTGATCCGTTTTGAACTTCTTTGGAAATCCAAAGTGAGAGAAGAACTTAATCAGTGCTCTCATATTGGGGCGAGCATTAACCCCTCCTGAGAGGAATTTGTTTCCCGGGTCCCTTTGGTGACTGTGCCCATGATAGGAACAGGAACGGGGTCCCCTGCCGAGTTTTGGGGTAGGGGGCCCGACACAGCCCGTCCCCCGACGTAAAAAGGGGTTTCGCCTGTTACTTGTTTTAGGGTTAAAAAGGGCGCGGGGGGGGTTTAAATGTGCGGTTTTTGCCTACTAGTTGACACACGGAACGCTTCTTACATACCGTTACCATTTTTTTTCCCTTCCCTTTTTGGGCCATGTGAAGTCCCTAGCAATTTTTTTTAAAAGTCTTCTTTGCCCCCAGATGTCCCCCCGGGAGGACTGCATGACCAAAACTTAAAAGCAAAAATTTCAAAAAGGGGGAGGCGCCCCCTAATGTCATTTTTTAAGAGACCCATTTCTTTTTCATTTAAGTCCCCCTCCCAATAAAAGAGCTGTCATTTTTAAAGGGGCTTCTTCCCCCAAAACACGCAACTTCCTGGGGTTTCATTAAGGAGGGGTTTTATTGGGATTTTCTCTTACTAGATCCTCCTTCGAGAATAAATCTATTTGGGGAAACCCCCGGATTTAAAGGAATTGGTATCGGTTCGGGGTGGATTTTTTGGGCTTACATCGAGTTTTTCCTTTGGAATAGCCCTCTTAAACCCCTTTCGCGAGTCATCCAGGGTTTCCCTCCATCCCAAAACTGAGAACGCGACTGTTTTTTTCATCCCCCGGGGTTACTACGTCAGGGGAAAAAGGGGAAAGGTTCCGTTCGTGGGGCTTCGATGCGAAATTTTTCCTGGGTTGGATTTTCCAAAAACTAGGGCTTTTTCCCAAAAACCCTTCCCTTCCGCTAAGTCTTTCCCAATCAAAAGGTCTACGTTTTTTTAGGGGGGAAGTTATTGGAGACACTCCGATTGGGCGTCCAGCCCGGGAAAAATAGGAGTTTTAAAAATATTAAATTGTACAGGGGGACTCACGTAGTGGAGCCACCATAAGCTTCCAAAAAAAGCGTCGAAACCCGTAAAATGATCTGGCGGGGAATGATAACAGTCCTTTCTTTAAAAAATGTTAATAGGCCCCGTATTTCCCCAAAGGAATTTTTCTTTTCAAAAAACTGGGTATCGGTAATTCCTACTTTGCTTTTTGGAAAAATAAGGACTCATAGTCTTTTACAAGTTTGACGATGATACCCTATTTGCTTTGTCAACTAGGAGGGTCTTTCCTTTTCCTTGGGGGCAAGCGTCTCTCTTGGCTCGGATTCCTTGGATGATCGTAGAGGATATGATTTGTGTGGGGAATCTATAGGATGGACTCCTCCCTGGTTTCCCATCTTTCTTAAACATTGTGTTTAAAAAAGTCCCAGTTCGAACGTACAAAAATTTAATTTTTTTCCATGACCTATCTTGGTCATTTGGATGGGCTCGATTTAATTTTGGGGTTTTTCTTCGGGTTTTCTTGTTTCAAAAGGGGTGAAAAGGGGTTGGGGAAGGGCGCTTACCGAAAGGCTTCGCAGGTTCGGGTCTCGTTGCTAGTTTGATAACCTGGCTGCTTTTCCCGATTGTACCAACCTCCCGGGAAAACTCGGGAAATTCCCGCCCCGCGCGGCAGTCCTAACAACGCGTTTGCGGGTGGCCAACAAATACTGGCCCAACTCCCTCTGGAAAATTTTTCATACCAAAAACTTTAGTAACATTAAATTTTGATAGAAACTTTTTAAAAATCGTGACCCGAGAAGCTCACACCAACGTTCAACCCCCTGCTTTCCCTCGGGGAAAACTAAATAAGTTTGGGCCTTTTTTGCCGTTTCATGGAATGAAAAGGGATTTGGTAACTAATAGGGAGCTGTTATAAAGGGTTTTAAAATAGTTTCTTTACTCGCTTTCTGGCAAAAAAACCATATACACAAAAAAACCCCCAATAAAGGGCAGAATTCGACGAAAGTTTCGGTCCGACTTGGCCAAATTTACCAAAAATCACTGTGTGACTTTTTCAATGGTCCCAAATGGACCCAAAAGCGTCCTAAGTTTTTGTCTTTTTTGTGCGGGTTTTTTGTGGATCGTTCCAGTCACGGTATTGTGCCTTTTTGTTTTTAAAACTCTAAGGAAAAGGGGGCGACACAAAAACTGGGGCCTTTTCCCTTTTGAGATGGTGCAGCAATGTGGCCCATTTGTCTTTGGGGGCCCCCCATTAAAGTGCCTGGGTTCTCAAAAAAATTTTAAAGAATTCATCTAAATCTGTTTCGTTAAAATTAGGTTTCCATTAGAGCGCTTTATGCAAATTCAAAACCCCGGGTTTCCGTGCCCCTTCACGTCTCTTTCTTCCGGAACTCCCTTCTGGGTTTTTTTTCCCAAAAAGAAACCTTTCCCCGCTAAAATTTTTCTCGTTTAGACGTCCCTTTTAGCTTCCCTTTGGAGTTTTGTAATGTAATATGCGTTCTATTTTTCTCTAGTTGTTCGGGGGGGGGGGGGGCGTGAAGAATTCCCAAGAGGGAAAAAGACACCGAAAAGGGGAAATTTGGGCGTCTTCCCCGGAATATTTTTTTTTGGGGCAGCACCAGTCCCAAAAATTTTCCCCCCCCATTTGACTGAAAGGGGTTGTTCCAACCACCGATACATACCCCGGGGAAAAAGAACGGGGGAGAGCTTTGAACTGGGGCTGAGTAGTTTGGCCTTGTAAACCCTGGTTCAACTTTTATTTAAGGCAGTCCCCTCCGTGGGATTTTTACTTCCCCAAAATGAGGAAAAAAAACTATTTCCGAATTCTAAATTCTTTGGGTTGCTTGGGTTTTCGGGGAAAAAATCTATCCTTAATTAGGGACCTAAGAATTTTTCTGCCTATGGTATCTATTATAAAAGGGATATCTAATGTCCCAGCTATTTTCCCACCGTCTGTAATTTTTAAAATGTCAAGAGTAGCCTCTGTTAATTCAAACTAATAATGACTTAATTTCTGGATCCATTTTCTTAAATTTTCGCAAGGGAGCTTAATTTTAAATTTAAAAAAAATATGTACTTCAGGGTAAGTTGCCCCCCGGACAGACAACCCTTTTTTACGCTTAATCTTCAAACCCTAACAATAGGGGGGACAAATAACTCCTTTTTTTTTTTTTAAATTTATTTTATTAAAACCAAACCCTTTAGCTTCATTGGGGAAATTTTGGTTTTGTGAATTTTAAAAAAACCCCAAAAACAATTATAAATGAAAAATATACAGCAAAAACCCAATCTTATACGTTTTAAATTCTCTTTTAAAAAGTTTTGATACAATAATTTTAATTTTAAAAATTACTCTTTTAGAAAGGTCTAGGGTAAAAGAAATTTGGGGATCTTTCTAAGTGGGCATTAAATTTTTCCCGACTAATGGCAAAAGGGAAAACTTGGTATAAAGTTTTGTTTTAAAACAGGGGGTTTTGGGGTTGAAGACCTGTACCCAAATCAAAAGCTAGGAGCTGACTGGAACCCCCAATCAACTACTTCAATTTGTATGACTTCAAACTCGGCCGAAAGGCGACGCGTGGCGTCAATTCTAGAACCCCCCAATTGGTCACTAAAGTAGTGGTTTCACATTCGTAAAAACCTAACCTAATAATTTTAATATAAATAATTTCAATATTAAAACAAAGAAGTTTCTTTTGATTTTTCATAATTTACCCGATAATAATATATAAATCAACCTGGCCCTTTTTCTAGCTAGTAATAAAGTGGTTCGCGATATATTATTACAGAACTTTTTTTAACCAGGGCCCCCTTTTTTTTTTTGATATAAAAGGGGGTGAAGTAGGGGCGCGAAAAACCCAAACCCCAAATTCGCGAAAAGCATAATACCGTAAAATTTTCCACAAATTTCACCCTTTTTTTTGTCATTATGATCAGAAAAAAATTCTAAACTTTTTATAAGAAATTTTTTTTTTTTTTTTTTTTTAAATTTTGGGGACCCCAGAACAAATCTCTGAGAGGGGCCCGTGGCCCTGAAAGGATTAAATTTTTAAAATGTATTGTTTCATGTATATGTAATTTTATATGTAGTAGGTTTTGGGAGAAGCAACCACCCCGGGAAGTTTTCCCCAAACCTTCCCCGCCAGATGACGTGAAAAAAGAAACCTGTAACTTTTTTTGCATGATGGGAGGATTGTGGTTTTTTTTCTGTCTTCATTTAAAAAACCCCTTTGATAAAAAGGGTAATTTTTCTTGGCCCACTCCAACATTTCATTTTGGGCACACTTCCCCAAAAACAAAAGCACATGCATATATATATATACATACATCTAGGTTTTTTTTCCCCCTTTTTTTAAAAAGCTCTTGTTCCTCTTTATTTTTTTTCTTTTTTTGTCCCCTGGGGAAATGGGAAAAAAATCTTTCCCCTAAGCCCCTGCGTGTCGTATGAGGGGACAAAATGCCCGGGGGCAAAGGGCTAGTAACCCCCTTTTTTCCCCCGTAGACATTTTAAAATAAAAAAAAAAGAAGAAAAAAAAAATTTATAAAACGGGTTGGGGCCCAAAAAGTGCGTGGAAAAAAGTGCGGATGACAAAAAAACAAAATGATTGCGATGTTATGGAAAAGAAAAAAAAGTTGGATTCCTGGCCCTTAAACGAAACAAACTGAAGGGGGTGGGGGGTTTTTGGGGGGGGGGGGGGAAATAAAGGGGATTTAAAACTGGAGTTATTG
Organism: Cherax quadricarinatus; assembly: GCF_026875155.1. Taxonomy (NCBI): domain Eukaryota; kingdom Metazoa; phylum Arthropoda; class Malacostraca; order Decapoda; family Parastacidae; genus Cherax; species Cherax quadricarinatus. The sequence continues at coordinate 18,928 of NW_026473857.1, forward strand.
AGGTTAGAAACAAAGGGAAAAGGGATTGGGGGTAAAGTTGGGGAAGGTTTAGGTTTGGAAGGAGGGAAAAAAAAAAAGGGAAGGGTTTTAAATTGAAAAAAATGGGGGGGGATTTAAAAAAAGGAATTTGGAAAAAAGGGGGAAATTTAGGTTATGTGGAAAAAATAAGGTTGGAGGAAAGAAGTTTGGGGCATAATTTAAAGGGTGTTTGCCCCTGGGAAATTTTGGGGGGGGAAAAATAAAAAGGGGGAAATTTTAAAAAGGGGGAGGAGGGGAGTTTTTTGGGGAAAAAGGTAAACGAGTTTTATTGTTTTTTTTGGGGGTTTTTAAAAAGGAAACCAATTTTTGGTAGGGGGTAAATTTAAATAAAAATTTTAAGGGGGGGTTTTGGGAAATTTTTTTTGGGGTTTTTAGGTGGTAAAAGATTTTGGGGGCCCCCCGATGAATTTTATAGAAAAGGGGGTTAAGGTAATTTCAATTTTTTAAAAAAAAAGAGGATAAATAAGTATACAAGATATATGTAGGGGCGAAATTACGTAGTTTTTTGGGGTTTTGTATTGGTAGATAAAAGACTTTTAGTAGACTTCGGGATGTACAGTTTATAAAAGGGGCCACAGATATATCAGATCATTTTCTAGTTGTAGCTCCCTGAGAGTAAAAGGTGATGGGTACAAAAAATAGAAGCATCAGGAAAGAGAGGTAAAGGGTTTTTATAAAATAAAAAGGGGGGCAGTTAGGGTAAGATATAAAAAAGCATTGGAGGATAGATGGGCTAATGAGAGCATGGGCAAGGGGGTCAAAGAGGTATGGGGGGGTTTTAAAAAATGTAGTGTTAGAGTGTTCAGCAAATTTTGTGGTTACAGGAAAGTGGGGCGGGAGGGAAGAGGACGATTGGTGGAATGATGATGTGAAGAGAGTAGTAAGGGAGAAAAATTTAGCATATGAGAAGTTTTTACAAAGAAAAGGATGCAAGGAGGGAAAAGTTTTGGGAGAAAAAGAGAGGGGTTTAAAGAGAGGGTTTGGGCAATGTTGAAAAAAAGAAAAAGTTTGGAGTGGTTTAAACAAGAAAGGGGAAGCCTGAGAAAAATGGATTTGTCATTTAAAAAATAGGAGAGGAGATTATTAAATGGGGGTTAGAGGTTTTGGGAGATGGAGGGATATTTTGAGGAATTTTAAATGTTGATGAAGATAGGGAAGCTGTGATTTGTGTTAGGGCAAGGGGAACAAATTTTTAGGGGTGAGGAAGAGCCAGTTGTGAGTGTGGGGGGAAATTCGTGAGGAGTAGGTAAAATGAAAGGGGGAAAGGCAGCCGGGTTTGATGGGTATAAAGATGGGAAAGGGAAAAAAGCAGGTGGGGATATAGTTTTGGAGTGGTTGGGGGCAATTATTTAAAAAAATGTATGGAAGGGGGGGTAAGGTCCCTGGGATTGGCGTTTAGATGCATGTTCCTTTGTTTTAAAGGCAAAGGGGAAAAAAAGGGAGTAAAAAAAAATTATAGGGGGAAAAGGGTCTGTTGAGTATACCTGGAAAAAGTGTATGGTAGGGGTTTTTTATTAAAAAGAATTAAGAGTAAAGGAGGGAGAATAGGATGCAGATGAACAAGGGGGCTTTGGAAAAGGGGTTAGGGGGTGTGTGGCCAGGTGTTTCCCAGTAAAAACATATAAGTAAAACATTTTTTTAGATAAGGCAAAGGGGGTCTTTGTGGCTTTTTTGGTTTTGGGGAAAAGGGTAGGGACAGGGGGGAAATAGGGGGGAAAATGGGGGCGGGTTTGTTGCAGGTGTAGGGTGTAGAGGTAGGTTCTGAAAGCAGTAAAGGAGTTTTTACGAAGGATAGTGAGGCTAAAAGTTGGGAGTATTGGGGAAAGGGGGAAATTTATTTCCCAGAAAAAATTTGGCCTTAGAAAAGGTGTGTGTTTTTTCCCCATGGTTTTTTAAAATATTTTTTATAGATGGGGTTGTAAGAGAAGTAAATGCAGGGTTTGGCAAGGGGCCCGGGGATTTTTAAAGAAAAGAAGACACTTTAAAGGGGGGATTTTCACAGTTGTTTTTGGCGATGACACTGGGGCTCTTGGGAGATTCTAAAGGGGAAGTTGCAGGATTGGTGGAGGGTTTTGGGTAGGGTGTGAAAAAAAGAAAATTGAAAGTAAAATACGGGAAAAGGGGGATTTAAAGGTTTATGGGGAAATAAAAAAAAGTTTTAGGTGAGGGAAAGTTGGAAAATCAGATTGGAGGGAGAGGTATGGAGGGGTGAATGTATTCAGATATTTGGGAGTGGACGTGTCAGCGGATGGGTCTTGAAAGATGAGGTGAACATGAATTGTGGGGGGAAAAGGGTGAGGGGGGCACTTAGGAGCGGGTGCAGACAAAGAACTTTGCCTTGGGCAAAGAGGGGAATTTTATGAGAGTATGTTTTACCAACGCTCTTATATGGGTGTAAAGCAGGGGTTTTGTTTTAATGTTGCGCGAGGAAAAGGGCCGGAGGCAGTGGAGATGTCATGTCGGGAGACCCAAGGTGTGGTGTGAATAAAAAATTTTTGGAGAGGAATTCGTATTTTGGAAGTTAAAAGGGAGGTGCGGGATTCCCAAAAAACTGTTGTCCAGAGGGCTGGGGAAAGGGGTTGTTGAGGTCGTTTGGAATGTAGGGAGAATGGGGGAGGAAAACGGGGAAAAACTTAAAGGGGGGGGGGGGGGGGGGGGGGGGTGTACCCAGTCTTTTAAGTGGAAGGAAGGGGGGGGGTGGGGTCGGCCTAGGAAAAGGTTGGAGGGGGGGGGTTAAAGGAGGTTTTGGTGCAAAGGGCTTGGACTTCCGAAGGCATGCGTGGGGTGGTTGATAGGGAGTGAATGGAGAAAAAAACTTTTTTTTTTTAAATTTACTTGAGTGCTTTTTTTGGAGTGGGGAGCAAAGTAACTTTATGAAGGGGTTCGGGAAAACCCGGGGCAGGGGGGGACTTGGTCCGGGAGGGGAAAAAGTACATTTGCCTCCCACTCTAAAGGGGAGGGGTTTTAAATTTGTTTGCATTTTTAAAAAACTGTAGTGAAAAGCACCCTTCTGAAAAGAAAAGTGATGGAGGGGAATAAAGGTTAAAGTTTTTCTTTTTCGGGCCACCCTCCCTTGGTGGGAATCGGCCAGGTGATAATAAAAATAATAAAAATATGTACAATGTTCTTATTGTTTAAAACAATCATTAGTTAAAATGTTTTTTTGGTTTCATTTATGTAATTTATGGGTTTATTAGCATTTCACACAAAAAAAATTTGGGGGAGAACTCCTGGCACATTTAAGTCAGATGACATTTTACGGGCTATTAGTGGTACCTTGGGGGAAACAGGTGGGACTTTAGAAACAGTGTGTCACTTCATTGTACCCCCTTTCGATACCCCCCTGCTAAAGCTCCACCACTCACGTCGGCCATAAAATTTTGAACATATAGTTCCTGAATTGTTGTGGATTATATAAAAAAAATTTTTATTTTAAATGACTTAAAAATTTTTTTGTAGTTTGTTTGGGCCCCCAGTTTTTCACTGATTAACACCATATTTATTTACATAAAAATTAAGTGGGGTATTAAATGATGAAAAAGGATTACCAACTATTGTCTTGGGTTTACACCCTGCAATCCTTTAAATTTCCCCCCTAGGGAGATGGTATGTAGATTTGGCCAATACTTTGTACCTTACCCAATTGATGTGTTGTTTCTATATAGATAGAGGTGAAATTAAATTGTTGTATTTGGGTCAAAATGTTGTCTAATCACCACGTCCCCGTATTATCTTCTTTTCGCCTTTTTTTTGGCTATGAGAGTTTTTTTTCAAAGTAGAAGGGGCTGCAAGGGGGGAGGGGGGATATGGAGAGAAGAAGGGGGTTTTAAAAGAGGGGGTGAAGTATGTAAAAGAGGAGGGAAATGAGAGAGTAGGTGGGGTTTTTATCAACAAAATTTTTTCAAAAAATAGGAAAAACGTTTTTGGGGTGAGATTTTAAGTTGAAAAATGCCCAGGGGGAAAAAATGGATTTATTAGTTAACCTTTTAGAGTCGGTTACTTAAAATTTTATGTTTTAACCCCCTTTGGGTCCGGCACATACTCTATGTATGTATAAAATTTTTGCTCCTTCAAAAACGAGAGGGAGAAATTGGTATACCTACAGGTGAGAGAATGGGGGCTGCATGGTTGTATTTGCAGTTTAAAAAAAAAATTTTGGGGTCAGTGGTGCATTGTGGGAATACCCTTTCAGTGCAAACCCTTTTTTGACCCTGCCTCGTGGTAAAGAAATTTCCTCGCTTTCCCCGGGGGAAAAAGGAACTCTCATTTTTCCCCAAATGACAATTCAAAGACAAATGGGGTGGGCAGTAAGATGAATTTCATGGGGTTTTAGGAGTTTTTGATGAAAGCAGTGCCCCGGGGAAACGAAAAGGGAAGGGAAAAGGGTAAGAGGGAAAGGGGGAAAGGGAAAAAGTAAGGAAGGGGAAAGGGAGGTAGGAGGGTGGAATGTTTGGGAAAGGGGGGACAAAACAGGAAAACCCCGATGACCACAACTAGGATTTAACCCCGAAAAAATCAAAGTGACTTTTATTTGTGTGGGGGGGGGGGTGGGGAAGAAAGGGACTTGGGCCCCAAGGGTGGGTTTGGGGAAGGCAGTGGGGTGGGAGCGGGGTGATTTTTTAATGCTCATTGTGGGCACCAGCCCCTTTCCTTGACTCAGCACATTTACAAAATCCCCCCACATAACAAAAACCTTCCAGAAACTCTAGCAGGGTTTTAGGAATGTGACCTATACATGTAAAATGTGTGTATTATTTTTATTGATTGTGATGTTATGAATGAAAAGAAGTTGGATGTCCTTGCCCTAAGCGAAAAAAGTGAAGGGGGGAGGGGGGGTTTTGGTGGGGGAAAATAAATGGGGTTTAAAACTGGGGGTATTGAGAGAGTTGAAACAAAAAGGAAAAGGGGTTTGCGTAATGTTGGAAAAATCAGTTATGGGAAAGGGGGAAAAGAGAATATGAAAAGTGTTTAAAATTTAAGAAAAAATGTGGATTTAAAAATAAAAGGGTTTGGGGTGAAAGTGGGCATAATAAGCGTGTATGGGACCCGGAGAAGAGTGGAATTTTAGGGGAGATGTTTTTAAATGAAAAGTATAGGAGCCTTTGAAAACCCAATTTAGGGGAGTAAAATTTTGGTTTGGGGATCTGAATGCCCCAAAGTAGGGAGGGAAAATTTTAGGGGGGGGGGGGGTTTTGGGGGGGGTAGGTAAGTTTGGGGTTCCAGGTGAAATATAAAGGGAGCCCTTTGATTGAAACTTTTTATAGAAAGGGGTTTTTTTGTTATAGTTTAAAACATATTTTAAGAAAAAGAGGGGTAAAAAGTAACAAGATATGATGTAAAGGGGGAAATGACAGTGTTTGTTGGGTTTGTATTGGGAGATAAAAAAATGTTGGGGTAGACTTCAGGATGTAATGTATATAGAGGGGCCACAGATACATTCAGATCACTTTCTAGTTGTAGCTACACTGAGAGTAAAAGGTAGATGGGGTACAAGGAGAATAGAAGCATCAGGGAAGAGAGAGGTGAAGGTTTATAAACAAAAAGAGGAGGCAGTTAGGGTAAGATATAAACAGCTTTTGGAGGATAGATGGGCTAATGAAAAGCATAGGCAATGGGGTCGAAGAGGTATGGGGTAGGTTTAAAAATGTAGTGTTAGAGTGTTCATCAGAAGTTTGTGGTTACAGGAAAGTGAGTGCGGGAGGGAAGAGGAGCGATTGGTGGAATGATGATGTAAAGAGAGCAGTAAGGGAGAAAAAGTTAGCATATGAGAATTTTTTTACAAAGTAGAAGTGATGCAAGGAGGGAAGAGTATAGGGGAGAAAAACAGAGAGGTTAAGAGAGTGGCGAAGCAATGTAAAAAGAGAGCAAATGAGAGAGTGGGTGAGATGTTATCAACAAATTTTGTTGAAAATAAGAAAAAGTTTTGGAGTGAGATTAACAATTTAAAGGAAGCCTAGAGAACAAATGGATTTGTCAGTTAAAAATAGAAGAGGAGAGTTATTAAATGGAGAGTTAAGGTTTTTGGGGAAGATGGAGGGAAATTTTGAGGAATTGTTAAATGTTGATGAAGATAGGGAAGCTGTGATTTCGTGTATAGGGCAAGGGGGGAATAACATCTTGTAGGAGTGAGGAAGAGCCAGTTGTGAGTGTGGGGGAAGTTCGTGAGGCAGTAGGTAAAATAAAAGGGGGTAAGGCAGCCGGGATTGATGGGGAAAAAGATAGAAATGTTTAAAGCAGGTGGGGATATAGTTTTTGGAGTGGTTGGTGCAATTATTCAATAAATATAGGGAAAAGAGGGTAAGGTACCTAGGGATTGGCAGAGAGCATGCATAGTTCCTTTTTTATAAAGGCAAAGGGGGACAAAAGAGAGTGCAAAAATTATAGGGGGATAAGTCTGTTGAGTATACCTGGTAAAAGTGTATGGTAGAGTTATTATTGAAAGAATTAAGAGTAGACGGAGAATAGGATAACTGATGAACAAGGAGGCTTTAGGAAAGGTATGGGGTGTGTGGGACAGGTGTTTACAGTGAAACATATAAGTGAACAGTATTTAGATAAGGCTAAAGGTCTTTGTGGCATTTATGGATTTGGAAAAGGCGTATGAAGGGGGATAGGGGGGGAAATCTGGCAGATGTTTGCAGGTGTATGGTTTTAGGAGGTAGGTTACTGAAACAGTGAGAGTTTTACGAGGATAGTGAGGCTCAAGTTAGAGTATGTAGGAAAGAGGGAAATTATTTCCCAGTAAAAGTAGGCCTTAGACAAGGATGTGTGATGTCACCATGGTTGTTTAATATATTTATAGATGGGGTTGTAAGAGAAGTAAAAGCAAGGGTCTTGGCAAAAGGTGTGGAGTTAAAAGATAAAGAATCACACATAAAGTGGGAGTTGTCACAGTTGCTCTTTGTTGATGACACTGTACTCTTGGGAGATTCTGAAGAGAAGTTGCAGAGATTGGTGGATGAATTTGGTTTGCGTGTGCAAAAGAAGAAAATTAAAAGTGAATTACAGGAAAGAGTAAGGTTTGAGGATAACAAAAAGATTAGGTGATGAAAGATTGGATATCAGATTGGAGGGAGAGAGTATGGAGGAGGTGAATGTTTTTTATTATTATTATTATTATTATCACACTGGCCGATTCCCACCAAGGCAGGGTGGCCCGAAAAAGAAAAACTTTCACCATCATTCGCTCCATCACTGTCTTGCCAGAAGGGTGCTTTACACTACAGTTTTTAAACTGCAACATTAACACCCCTCCTTCAGAGTGCAGGCACTGTACTTCCCATCTCCAGGACTCAAGTCCGGCCTGCCGGTTTCCCTGAATCCCTTCATAAATGTTACTTTGCTCACACTCCAACAGCACGTCAAGTATTAAAAAACCATTTGTCTCCATTCACTCCTATCAAACACGCTCACGCAGCCTGCTGGAAGTCCAAGCCCCTAGCACACAAAACCTCCTTTACCCCCTCCCTTCACCCTTCCTAGGCCGACCCCTACCCCGCCTTCCTTCCACTACAGACTGATACACTCTTGAAGTCATTCTGTTTCGCTCCATTCTCTCTACATGTCCGAACCACCTCAACAAACCCTTCCTCAGCCCTCTGGACAACAGTTTTGGTAATCCCGCACCTCCTCCCAACTTCCAAACTACGAATTCTCTGCATTATATTCACACCACACATTGCCCTCAGACATGACATCTCCACTGCCCCAGCCTTCTCCTCGCTTTCAACATTCATCACCCACGCTTCACAAACCCCTATAAGAGCGTTGGTAAAACTATACTCTCATACATTCCCCTCTTTGCCTCCAAGGACAAAGTTCTTTGTCTCCACAGACTCCTAAGTGCACCACTCACTCTTTTTCCCTCATCAATTCTATGATTCACCCCATCTTTCATAGACCCATCCGCTTGACACGTCCACTCCCAAATATCTGAATACATTCACCTCCTCCATACTCTCTCCCTCCAATCTGATATCCAATCTTTCATCACCCTTATCTTTTGGTTATCTCATAAAACCTTACTCTTTCCTGTATTCACCTTTAATTTATCTTCTTTTGCACACCCTACCAATTCATCCACCAATCTCTGCAGCTTCTCTTCAGAATCTCCCAAGAGCACAGTGTCATCAGCAAACTGCAGCTGTGACAACTCCCACTTTGTGTGTGATTCTTTATCTTTTAACTCCACGCCTCTTGCCAAAGACCCTCGCAGTTTCTTCTCTTACAACCCCATCTATAAATATATTTAAACACCACCGGTACATACACATCCTTGTCCTAGGCTACTTTTACTTGGGAAAAATATTTCCCTCTTTCTACCATTACTATAACCTTGAGGCTCACTTCCTTCGTTAAAAACTCTTCACTGCTTTCAGTCAACCTAACTCTACACCATACACTTGCAACATCTGCCCACATTGCCCCTATCCACCCTGTATACGCCTTTTCCAAATCCATAAATGCCACAAGACCTCTTTAGCCTTATCTAAATTACTGTTCACTTATATGTTTCACTTGTAAACACCTGGTCCACACACCCCTTACCTTTCCTAAAGCCTCCTGTTCATCTGCTATCCTATTTCTCCGTCTTACTCTTAATTCCTTCAATTATAAACTCTACCATACACATTAACCAGGTACACTCACAGGACTTATCCCCCTAAATTTTTGCACTCTCTTTTATCCCTTTGCTTTATACAAAGGAACTATGCATGTCTCTGCCATCACTAGGTACCTTACCTCTTCCATACATTTTATAAAAATAATTGCACCAACCACTCCAAAACTATATCCCCACCTGGCTTTAACATTTCTATCTTTTCCATCAATTCCCGGCTGCCTTACCCCCTTTCATTTTACCTACTGCCTCATCGAACTTCCCCCAACTAACAAAACTGGCTCTTCCTCACCCTACAAGATGTTAGTCCTCCTTGCCCTATACACGAAAATCACGCCTTCCCTATCTTCATCAAATTTAACAATTCCTCAAAATATTCCCTCCCATCTTCCCAATACCTCTAACTCTCCATTTATAAACTCTCTCTCTCCTATGTTTAAATGACAAATCATTTGTTCCTCTAGGCTTATTCTTAACTTGTAAATCTCACTCCAAAACTTTTTCTTATTTTCAACAAAATTTGTTGATAACATTCACCCCACTCTTCTCATTTGCTCTCTTTTTACATTGCTTCACCACTCTCTTAACCTCTCTCTTTTTTCTCCATATACTTTCCTCCTTGCATCACTTCTACTTTGTATAAAACTTCTCATTGCTAACTTTTCTCCCATACTACTCTTTACATCATCATTCCACCAATCACTCTCTTCCCTTCTGCCCTCTGACCCACCCACTTTCCTGTAACACAAACTTCTGCTGAACACTCTAACACTACATTTTTAAACCTACCCCATACCTCTTCGACCCATTGCCTATGGCCTCATTAGCCCATCTATCCTCCAATAGCTGTTTTCTATCTTACCCTAACTGCCTCCTTTTTAGTTATAAACCTTCACCTTCTCTCTTCCCTGATGCTTCCTTATTCTCCTTGTATCCCATCGACCTTTTACTCTCAGTGTAGCTACAAACTAGAAAGTGATCTGATATATCTGTGGCCCTCTATAAACATGTACATCCTGAAGTCTACTCAAAGTCTTTTAATCTACCAATACTAATCCACAAACTACTTCATTCCGCCCAACATCAATATGTGTATACTTATTTATCTCTTTTTCTTAAAATATGTATTACCTATAACTAAACCCCTTTCTATACAAAGTTCAATCAAAGGGGCTCCCATTATCTTTTACACCTGGCACCCCAAACTTACCTACCACACCCTCTCTAAAAGTTTCTCCTACTTTAGCATCCAGGGTCCCCTACCACAAGTACTCTCTCACTTGGTTCAAAGTCTCCTATACATTCACTTACATTCTCCCAAAATCTCTCTCTCTCTCTGCATTCCTCGCTTCTCCAGGTGCATACCGCTTATTATGACCCACCTGATACGCTTATTATTATTCAGTATTTGGGAGGTGGACTTGTCAGCGGATGGGTCTATGAAGTGAGGTGAATCATAGAATTGATGAGGGGAAAAGGTGAGTGGTGCACTTACGAAGCTGTGGAGACAAAGAACTTTGTCCTTGGAGGCAAAGAGGGATGTATGAGAAGTTTAGTTTTACCAAGCTCTTATATGGGTGTGAAGCATGGGTGGATGAATGTTTTTGCGCGAGGAGAAGGCTGGAGGCAGGGAGATGTCATGTTGAGGGCTACATGTGTAGGTGTGAATTAATGCAGAGATTACCAAAAACTGTTGGGTCCAGACGGGCCTTGGAAAGGGTTGTTGAGGTGGTTCAGAAGGTAGAGAGAATGGAGCGAAAACAGAGTGACTTCAAGAGTTATTAGTCTGTAGTGGAAGGAAGGTGGGGTAGGGGTTCGGCCTAGGAAAGTGTTGGAGGGAGGGGGTAAGGAGGTATTTTGTTGTGCGAGGGGCTTGGACTTCCAGCAGGCTGCGTGAGCATGTTTGATAGGAGTGAATGGAGACAAATGGTTTTTAATACTTGACGTGCTGTTGGAGTGAGCAAAGTAACATTTATGAAGGGGTTCAGGGAAACCGGCAGGCTGGACTTGAGTCCTGGAGATGGGAAGTACAGTGCCTGCACTCTGAAGGAGGGGTGTTAATGTTGCAGTTTAAAAACTGTAGTGTAAAGCACCCTTCTGGCAAGAAAGTGATGGAGTGAATAATGGTGAAAGTTTTTCTTTTTCGGGCCACCCTGCCGTGGTGGGAATCAGCCAGTGTGATAATAAAAATAATAAAAGAAAAAAATATATTATAGAACAAAAGTAATAAACAGTGCTTTTTATTATTGGTTTGTGTAAACATGTTTTGTAAACCATACAGTGATAATGTGTGTTAGGTTATTGTGTTGTTTATATATACAATATGTCTTACATTGGTCTCATAAACCATAAAAGTTACTTGAAAGAATAAAATATTAAAAAATAAAAGAAAAATGTAGAATAATAGTGGACCCCTGGATTATATTGTCATCGGAATTCTTAATGCAGTGGAACCTCAAATTTCGAATGTATCGCTTATCGAACTTCGAAAATCGACCAATTTTTTCGAACCAACTTTGTCCCTATTATTGAACTTGCCCCTATTTTTGAACTGCCGGGTACCAGACCTGTCCGCCAGCTATTTATGTCCACCATCCCGAGCTTGTGCCTTAGGCAGTCTTGGCTTTGGTTGATGCTTGGAGTAAACACTTAACCTGCGCTCTCTCATTCAAACATTTTAAATT
>NW_026473859.1:0-10956 GCF_026875155.1 Cherax quadricarinatus
ATAAAAATTGTTTGGTCCTTTAGACTGCAGAGTAATTTCTTTACTGTTTGTTGGTTCATATCACTGGGAAAAAGGGGCTTTTTTTAACTAAACTTTTTCCGATAGTTTATCTTGTTCATTTTTTATCTTTTTGGAGAGCAAAGTAGTCACTGAACGGTTATCAAATTTTTTTCTTCCATTCTTTACTGCTTCTTCAACCTTTGTTTTAAGGAAATTAGTGTTGGTATGGCTATCAGACTGTCGGATGGCCCTTGCCACAGTTTGCATTCCTGGTGTTGTAACTTTTGTTCAAGACGGGGTTTTTGTTCTCGAGTTGTGTCACCTGGGTCTTTTTTTGTTAGCGTCCCCAAAATGTAGGAGTTATTGGTGCAAATGTTGTTGCTGATCTCCCCCTCCTTCTCTCTCTCACACACACACACACACCACATACAAATTCATCCACCACCACATAAACACACACACACACAACACACACACACACACACAAACTCATACACACACCCACACACACCATACACACACACACACACTAATACCACACCCACCATACACACACACACCATACTCACACCCAACACACACACAACACACACACACACACACACACAAAAACACACACACACACACACACAGGGACAGGGAGCGGGCTAGTACCCGTCGGTGCTCCAGGTTTTAAGTGTTTTGAGGGCTACAAGTGTTCTGCAAGGGTTTGCTAAGGGGGGCAGGTAGTCAACAATCCTAGAATGTTTTTTTTAATTGCCTGAGCCCCACAAGTGTGGGGAGAGCCAAAATTTTTTAAAGTGATCGGGAAAAAATAAAAGCTTTTTGTGGCGCAGGCTATGTGAAGGGGGCGTTCCCAAAGTGCACCCCAAAATTTAAAAAGTGAAACAATATGTGACCAGTGAAAGAAATACAGTAATAGGGACATTATAACGAAAGAAATTGAGGGATCTACCCAGGCGTACATCGACTGGATCTACCCCAGGACGTCACTCGACCTGGACAACTAAAAACTGCAACAGCTGCACTACAAGTACTGTATCACCTATGAGTGGTTTTTGGGTGTGGGGTCCGGGTTCCAATTTAACCGCCAAGCGAATGTAATGGCAACCTCATAGCACGAAAAAGAAAGCACTCAATATTCAAAAAGGGTTACAAATGGTAATCCATTGACAGGGATTTAACCACATAACAGGTAAAAAGGGCAACACTGCAAGGGATCAGGTCAAAAAGGGGTTGTGGACACAAGCGACAACTGAGAATCACATTACACTCCAAGCACCCCCTACTTTTTCAACCCCCTAAAAAACCCACACATAATTCGACACATAATTAACCACACACAAAACACACACACACCACCACACACAACACACACACCACACACACACACATACACACCCCCCCACAACACACACAACACCCACTACACCACACACACCACACACACAACAAAAACACACACACAAACACACACAACACACCACTACCACCCCCATACACACACCACCCCACACACACCAAAAACACACACACACCCCACAACAACACACACACACACCCACACTGTAAGTGCGGTAATCCCAGGGTTGGTCGGGTCACAAGAAGGTGGGCACCAAGGACCACTGAACTTCCCTTTAATACCAAGCCACCCCTTTCATACAAAATAAACCCACACATAATTCCACACAAAATTTACACAAAAAATTACACACTCAAAACACACACACAACACACACACACACAACCCACACAAAAATATCCAGAACACACACACCCCCCCTCCCCACCGACATCTACTACTTCCCCCCTGATCCACCCCCCTCGGCACCCCCCCCTCCCCCTTCCCCAACCCCCTCCCCACCCCTCCCCACTCACCCCCAAATAGCCACAGTTCCTCCCCTATTTTCCCCCCCCACTCTGACACACACACACTAACCAAAAATACGAGCAACATGGGTTTTCCCACTCTGAGGCATCGATAAAACAAAAATGGTTCCAAGAGCAACAAAAAAAACAAAGGACAGGAGGAGGAAAATGCAAAGGAAGATTGGGCACAGAGCCAAAAAAGGGGACAAAAGGGGAAAAGAAACTAGAAAACTTCATGAGAATGGAAAGAGGATGATAGGGAAAAGCGGAAGGGGGAGTGCAGTCAAAGCAGCAGAAGCTGGGATACAGATTTTTTAGAAGGGGAAATTTGAAAATCTGAAACAGCCAAAAGAACTAAAAAACATTTTGGGTTGACAACAAGACGCTCCTCAGCCACAAATAAGGGACGTGGGAAAGAAGGGCACAACTGCAGAGAGCTCTATCAAGAAACTGTAGAAAATGAAAGAGCAATTTTTAGTGGAGGCCCTAACAGAAAACCAAGCCCAAAAAGCCGAGGGGAAAAAATGACAGGCCCTGACCCCAAAGTACATTAGCCATAAACTGAGAAGGAAAGCTGCATGGAGAAAACCAAATTAAATGAGGGGATACACGGGGATATGCAGTGGGAGAATGAAAGGGGGAGGTCAGTCTTTGTTATGGGCTCCAGGAATCGAAGGGGGAAAAATATAAGCAAGAAAACAAGGGAAAAAAAAAAAACAATTGGAAGCATCATTAAAGGGATAGAGAAGACAATACCCCGGGAAAATTTTTTGGAGAAAAGGGGGTTGTAAAAAAAAGAACCCGGCCAGGAGAGTGACCTTCAAGGCAGAAGCACTCGGGCCAATCTGCAGGAAAAGCACGATTAAGGCATACAGCATACAGGAGGGTTAACCGACCGCGACAGAACACAAAAGAAAGGAAGAAAAAAAGAGAAGAGGTACAAAGGCGAAAAAAGGGAAAAAGGGGGGGATGGAGAAAAACAGACAGGGGATCCCCGACCCAGGGAAAAAGACTAAACAAACCTCCCCCACAAATTTCTATAGAACCCCCAACCAGGTCAACCCCATGCAACCAAACACTCTAATCAAAACACCCAGCCACATCCAATGCCCCCACCCACTCAACAAATTCACCCCCCAGCAACAACCCATAGTTCCTTACCAGGTCTCCCACTTTCCCCAACCCCCAAAATACTTCCCCAAACCCCAGTCTAGAAAGAATTGAAGGGGTGGTAACAAATGCAGATTGAAAAAAACAAGTATGAGGAGTGGCACGAAAGAATCAAAGAGACATCCCCAACATAATAGCCCACAGAAACAAACTCACCAAATAATAACAATTCAATCTTTACATCCATATCAAACTTCAGGAAAGACAGAGGGAGGAAGGGGGGGGAGGGTTGCACTGCTCATTAAAAACAGTGGGGTTTTGAGAAAATGAAGGAATGGATGGAAGGCAAAAGGGGCTACTTTTTAAGGAACAACCGTCGGGGGACATAAAGGGAAAATTTCAGTAAGTACAACCCACCCAGAACTGCAGGAGGCCCGAGAAAATACGTGAAGCAACAGACAATGACAACACCTAAACCGAGGTGGGCCCGGGGAACACATGGGGGACAAAGTTACAGTTATGGGGGATTTCATCACAATAATTTACTGGAAAACCGGGGGCCCCCGGGGGGCCCCAAACATGGGAGCCAAGATGATGGGGGGACGGAGAACCCCGCTCAAAATGTTAGAGACACTACCAGAGAGAAGGAAGGATGACCAGCAAGGTTGGACCTTTTATTCCCATGATAGTTCGGGCACGAGGGGATCATGTATGAAAGGCCCCCGGGAGCTAGTGATCATGGTTCTGTGCTTCGACTACATAGTTTAGCCCAAGTGAAGGGGTACAGGGAAAGGCTGGGAAAAACCAACACAAAAGGGGGGAAATACTCAGGCATGGGAACTTTCCTTTAAAACATTCGTGGAGAGGGAACGACAGGAAAACCGTACAAGAAAGATGGGCTATTTGCCCAAAAAAAGCAAGGGGGCAGAGGAGAGGTTTGTTCCCAAAGGGGAACAAAAAAGGGGGGAACAGAACGATCCTTGGTTCCCCAAAGGGTAGGGAGGCAAAAAAATAGGTGTACTAAGAAGGAAAAAGGGACAAAACAGAGAACTCAGGAAAATAAAAAAATCAGCCAAGACCAGAAACGAATATGCACAAAAAAAGGGGGGCTCAGAGACAATATGAAAGACATACATCAAAATAAAAAGACCCGAACTGTTGACAGCCACATCAGGGGGAAAACAACAGTCAAGGGCCAGGTAACAACTGAGGGAAGGGATGGGGAATTCACAAAAAACGACCGAGAGTAGTCGGAGCCAACACAAGATTAAGAGGGATTTAAGTGGAAACCCTAGACTCCAAGAAAACAAACAGGGGGCACACCCGCAAGTGCTGGGGTGAGGGACATATAACCAAAGAGGTGAAGAAGCTGCTACGAACTTGACACCCAAAGGCGGGGACCAGACAAATCTCTCCAGGTCCTTAAAGAGGGAGCAAGATATTGTGTGAGCCATTAACAAAGATCTTCAACACAACATTTAAAACGGGGCAACTCCCTGAGTATGGAAAAGGGCAAATGTAGCCCCAAATTTTTTAAAAAGGGAAAACAGACAGAGGCACTAAACTACAGTCCTTATCTCTAACGTATAATTTATGAAAGGTCAGGAAAAGACATGGGGAGGAGAGTGGGGGGGGCACCTGGAAAGAAACAAGTGAAAAATTTGACAACCAGAAAAGGGTTTTGGGGGAAGGGAAAACCCCTGTGTCACAAACCTACTAGAGTTTTTATGACAAGGTGAAAAAGTAGAAAAAGAGAGAGGGGGTGATCACTGCGTTTTTTTGGACTGCAAAAAAAGGCTTTGACACAGTTCCTCAAAAGAGGTTACGAAAAAGCTAAGGACCAGCACACATAACAAAAGGCACTGCAATGATCAGAGAATATCTGACAGGGAGAAACAACGGTCAGGAAAGCGAGGGGGGGTCAAGTGGGCGCCTGGAAAGCGGGGTTCCACGGGGGGTCAGTCCTGGGACCTTGCTGTTCTTGGGTATACATAAAACACATAACGGAAGGGGAAAAGACTCAAAAGTGCCTTGTTTGCAAAACGATTAAGTTAATAGAAAATCGAATCGGACGGGACGGGAGACTACAAAGAGATCTGGACAGGCTACAAACCTGGGCCCGCAACGGCTCCCTTTAAAAACCCCCTGCCAAATGCAAATTTAGAAGATTGGGGGAAGGGGAAAGAAAACCCAGACACAAATAGTTTTTTATGGCCAAAGCGCAAACCTCACTCAAGGAAAAAGATCTGGGGGTGAGTATAACACCGAGCATATCTCCTGAGGTGCACATCAATCAGATAACTGCTGCAGCATACGGGCGCCTGGCAAACCTACGGATAGCGTTCCGATACCTCAGTAAGGATTCGTTTAAGACTCTGTACACCATGTACGTCAGGCCCATACTGGAGTATGCAGCACCAGTTTGGAATCCACACTTAGTCAAGCACGTCAAGAAAAAAAACCATACCCCCGGCCGGGATTGAACCCGCGGTCATAGAGTCTCAAAACTCCAGCCCGTCGCGTTAGCAACAAGACTAGTCCCAGAGCTACGAGGATTGTCCTATGAAGAAAGGTTGAGGGAAATCGGCCTGACGACACTGGAGGCCAGGAGGGTCAGGGGAGACATGATAACGACATATAAAATACTGCACGGAATAGACGAGGTGGACAAAGACGGGATGTTCCAGAGATGGGACACAGACACAAGAGGTCACAATTGGAAGTTGAAGACTCAGATGAATCAAAGGGATGTTAGGAAGTATTTCTTCAGTCATAGAGTAGTCAGGCCATGGAATAGCCTAGAAAGTGATGTGGTGGAGGCAGGAACCATACATAGTTTTAAGGCGAGGTATGATAGAGCTCATGGGGCAGGGAGAGAGAGTCTCAGTAGTAGTAACCAGTTACCAGTCTAGTAACCAGTTACCGTAACCGTCCGTTGACTCAACGACCAACCGTCTTGAGTCACGGTCTTCATATTGTGCTGAGCTGACACTATTTCAAAACACCCACTACGGGGTACTGGCCAGACGGCTAGTCAGTTTTACGAGTGTAACCAAGGAGATAGGTACGGCTGGCAAGAGCTCTGTCCACATAACAGTAATTATACGTATAACAGCCTACGTGAGTATTTCTACCCTAATCCACGTATCGAACTCCCACATGATCGGTCAGTAGTAGTAATACTGTCACTCCTGTCTGGACTCCAGCCACAATATCATGCACGCAGGATAGTGCTACTATCCTTGCGATGGCGACTTGTTCAAGTATTCGTTCCTTCCCAGGGGACGCTTTGAGAAGAACTTTACTTGCAACGAGTTATGCCATCTCTTGCTGATGCCACAAGCCGTGCAGAAAGACGTTTCTGTGGCTAGTGTGCTCACTTGAGTGTTGTTGTTGTCCCTTGTGTTTCAGATTGTGATCCCATCCTAGTTGACAGTAATCAGTGCATTGTAAGAAGTTATTTCTCGAGTAACTTCCACGTTGTTAAAGTTTGTAAGTGTAGTTTCTTTATAGTTGATACCTCGTGTCACTGTGTGCGACTCAGTATATCAGCATTGTTCACCGTGTTCATTGTGCTTGTAGTTTGAGATAGTAGATTCGTTCTCCCTTGCTCATATTGCGTGTTATAGCGTTAATTTTTCAACCGGGGGGAGTATCCACTTCACCGAGTTTGTTCATTCCTCCAGTAAGAAAGAACAGATCCCATGTGTTCTGGTGATTCGATTCCTGCTCCAGGAAGATCTTATTCTGACTGTGAAGCCACCAGCTCCCATCAGTGACTTTGTCATGAACCAAGAATTACTGTATCGAACAGCCGAGTTGGGTACTCCTAGCAGAAGAGTATACCAGTTAGTAATTCCACAGTCACTAGTGAATGTAGCCTTACAGCTAGTTCACGATGTACCAGGTGTTGCACACCCTGGTATGGATCGTTCAGTAAAACAAGCCAGATTGAAATACTTTTGGCCTCGTATGGCAACTGATATTTCTGAGTATGTTAGGAAATGTAGTGTCTGCATGCACATAAAGGCAATGCTAATGGTCCTAATCCAATCCAAGTGTATCCAACTACTAGCGAACCTTGGGAAAGAGTTTGCGCTTGATTTGTTACACTAATTTTAAATGTTCCTCCAAGGTAAACAAACATCTGTGTGTTATGGTAGACCATTTCACCAGATTGTGAGTTAGTTCCTATTGCAGATAGACTGCCGAGACAGTAGCTAAAGCGTTTAAAGAACGCATTTATCTGCAGGCATACCACCTAAGTCCCTAGTAAACAGATAATGGAGGTGAATTCTGTAATGAAATTCTTGAAAATTTGTGTACCTTGTACAAGATCTCTAAATCACCATTGTTCCTCATCATCCTGCCAGCAATGGGTTAGCGGAACGAACCAATAAGAAAGTACTTGATGTCTGAGAGCCACTATCAATCCCAACAGTGAAACTTGGGATGAAGATTTATACCTGATGTGCAGTGTGCTATAAATTCTGCTTACAATGTTTCTAAGGTGACACTCCACACTATGCATTGTATGGTGTAGATAAGCGTTTGCGTTATGAGTTTTTATTCTAATTCCGAAACCAAATTACAACCCTGATGATTTCGTAGCAACTCGTACCAGCTTAGCTCAAAGTGTTTTTAGAAAGAATCCGTGAAACACTTCATAAATCAACAGCTCGAATTCACAAGAGTCGCAACACTCGATCAAAGCCATCCAAAAATCAAAGTAGGTTCGAGAGTTATGCTGATTAACTTTAACAAAACGTCAGCAATGCCAAAGCTTGATCAAAAGTTTGTTGGTCCTTATCGAGTAGTTGAACTTATCACTGGCAATAAGTATAAGGTTAGAGAGATTAGTACTGGTCAGTATAAAGAATCGCATTTGGATCATATGAAGTTAGTATGTGATGATAATGATGTTCCAACCCAGAAAAATGTAACAGACTCTGACAATCCTCCTGATCCTGTACTCTCTTCCTCTGATACTCAGTCAGATGATCAACCTGAATGTCGTTATTCCCTACGTACACGACAGGTATTGAGAAATCCTCAAGTATCATTTGTAACTTCCAATTCAGATTTGCCTCAAATGCAGCATGAGTTAGCCAATGCTACAGAGTTTGATCCTCCCAGAGATGACACCCATTCTGCTTTATGCCAATCTTACCCTAGCAGAGTTGGGGTTAAATGTAAATAACCTGTATAGATGAATAATTACAGTATCAACTTACAGTATTCAAGAAATTTTTTTTTTTGTGTTCATGTTCTCTCCGCATTCTGAGAGTTAACAGTCTAGATTTGCGTGCACCGAATCTGCCTTTCTGTTAAACACTCTCTCTTTGTATATATTCCTTCCTCAGAATCCGTTAGATCACACGAATACAGATCGATCGATCAAAATTTTTGTTTTTATCACTTGTAATCTCAATGTTGAGTTCGTTGTTCATTTGTTGAGTTTTTAAGTTGTACTATAGTATACCTTTTTATGCATTACAGTTTCAGTTACGTAAGCTTTCATTCCAATGTTCTACTTATGTATCTATAATGTTCATGTTGTGTACTTTGACATTGTATAGAATCAGCCCAAGCCGTATTTCCTGCCATCTCTAGTTTGTATTAGTTGTATGTCGGACGACATACGTTAGCGTCGCCGAGCTCTCAGTAGTAGTAACCAGTTACCAGTCTAGTAACCAGTTACCGTAACCGTCCGTTGACTCAACGACCAACCGTCTTGAGTCACGGTCTTCATATTGTGCTGAGCTGACACTATTTCAAAACACCCACTACGGGGTACTGGCCAGACGGCTAGTCAGTTTTACGAGTGTAACCAAGGAGATAGGTACGGCTGGCAAGAGCTCTGTCCACATAACAGTAATTATACGTATAACAGCCTACGTGAGTATTTCTACCCTAATCCACGTATCGAACTCGCACATGATAAGAGGACCTAGTAGCAATCAGCGAAGAGGCGGGGCCAGGAGCTAGGACTCGATCCCTGCAACCACAAATAGGTGAGTACACACACACTCACACACTCATACACATACACACAAACACACACACACACACACACACACACACACACACACACACACACACACACACACACACACACACACACACACACACACACACACACACACATGCACATATGTGGTAATGCTTTATTTACAGCTAGCAAAGTCAGGGTATTTCTCCAGAATGGTCTGTAATATACCACTGTGGATAAAATACTTAGCCATTTCTTGAACACTTCTGAGTGAGTTGTTTCTGAATTCATTAATTTTATCGCACTCCAGTACATAATGACGCAGGGTGTGACAATAATCCATCTGGCAAAGTTTACATTTCGTTTGGTCTACATCTAGTGGTGGTGATTTAACCTGCCAAAGATACTTGTAACCCAGCCGGAGCCGGGCGGTAGTGACATCCAAGAGTCTGCTTATTTTGTTGGATGCACCATAGACATGTGGCGGTCCCTGGACCCATTGTGTACCTCTGTAATCTGTAAATACCTTTGTAACTTGTCATGATTGTGACTAGACCTACCTGGAGTTCATTACCTTTGTAAATTGTGAGTTCATTACCTTTGTAAATTGTGAATTCATTACCTCTGTAACTTGCTCAGCTATCAAAACTTTGAGGCCCAGTCCCTGGACCCATTATGTACCTCTGTAATCTTTTGACTACCGCCCACAGGATGGGTATGGGGTGCATAATAAACATATTAAACTAACTAAACTAACTCTCGAAGATTCATATTTTCAATAACTAAGTTGGAGATGTATGACTTTAGGGTATCTGGATCGTTGGTCATACATGAGAGACTACTTGGTAGGTTGAATCCGGGGAAGAGAGGGGAGGATGGGCTGGTGGCAGCCATGTTTGTTGTTATTGTTGTGGTGTGGCCTTGAGCGGTGGTGAGAGGGGTGGTTGCTGGGCCGGCGTCCTCCTGGCTACACTTGTTGAATAGTTGATTTTTCGGCGTTTTCTTGCTGGCCTTGGTGCTGTTTCCTCTTAGATTGCGCCTCATAATACTACAGGAATTGTTGTAGTTAAGAAGAAGTTGTAGTTATTTCAAAGTTTAGGGTTACGTTGTTCGGCTGGCAGCGGGTGTTTTCTTTCGGTTTGTGGGCAGTCTTCCTTTGATCTCTATTATGTTCGATTTGTAGGTTTCACTGTTGGTAATCTTTGGTCATTCTGGGTGCTACGTTGGGTTAGTGCAGTTTTGCATGTAATAGGTCATCATAGGAGCATTGGTAGCTCTGGATAGTTGGAGAAAAGTACGGAGCTCGGAGGTCGCTGCTGCCGCTGCCTGCAGATCCTAGTTTTATGTTGATTGGATGGGAGATGGTGGTGGGGGGTTGGATGGGGGATGGTGGTGAGGGTTGGATGGGGGATGGTGGTCAGTGTTGGATGGGGGATGGTGGTGGGTATTGGATGGGGGATGGAGGAGAGGGGTTGGATGGGGGTTGGTGTTGAGTGTTGGATGGGGGATGGTGGTCAGGTGTTGGATGGGGGTGGTGGGTGGTGAGTATTGGATGGGAGATGGTTTGGGGGGGGATGGATGGGGGATGGTGTGAGTGTTGGATGCGGAATGGTGGTGGGGTGTTGGACGGGGGATGGTGGTGAGTGTTGGATGGGAGATGGTGGTGAGTGTTGGATGGGGATGGTGGTGAGTGTAGGATGGGGGATGGTGGTGGGGATTTGATGGGGGGATTGTGGTGTGTGTTGGATGGGGGATGGTGGTGGGGTGTTGGATAGGGGTGGTGGTGGAGTGGTTGGATGGGGGTTGGTGGTGGAGTGTTGGGTGGGGTGGTGGTGAGTGTTGGATGGGGAAAAAATGGTCGGGGTTGGATGGGGGATGGTGGTGAGTGTTGGATGGGGGCATAATGGTGGGGGGTTGGATGTGGGATGGGGTGAGTGTAAGATCGGATAAAGGGGGGGGGGGTTTGGGTGAGAAGTGTTGGGTTG
>NW_026473860.1:0-11001 GCF_026875155.1 Cherax quadricarinatus
TATATAATATTGTTTTA
Organism: Cherax quadricarinatus; assembly: GCF_026875155.1. NCBI lineage: Eukaryota > Metazoa > Arthropoda > Malacostraca > Decapoda > Parastacidae > Cherax > Cherax quadricarinatus. The sequence continues at coordinate 18 of NW_026473860.1, forward strand.
TTTATTTTATATTATATGTTTCTATTTACTTTAAGGGTGTCATTCTACTCCAACTTGATGGTATTCACTTCCCTTGAAACCTACAATTAGTGTTTTTTCACGGATAAAATGTATGACCAATATGGGTTTAGCGCTCTCCCCATAATATGATGATATTACATAAAGTTTACTAAAGTTTATATTGAAGTTTGCATGAGTTTATATTGAAGTGAGAAGTGTGAAGTACTGGATAAAGGCATGCTAAGTGCAGCCACTCATGTTGATCATGATAAAACGGTAATATAATTTATCAATATAATTTATCATAGTAAGACTCTACTATCACTCATGTTGATAAAATATGAAATGGTTATAATCATAACCATAATTTTTAAAGGGATGGACCGGTAAGCCAGAGGAAGGCCTCCGTCAAATGACCAAAAGCTCCAGTGGCGGGTATCATGATTGTGACTAGACCTACCTGGAGTTCATTACCTTTGTAAATTGTGAGTTCATTACCTTTGTAAATTGTGAATTCATTACCTCTGTAACTTGCTCAGCTATCAAAACTTTGCGGCCCAGTCCCTGGACCAATTATGTACCTCTGTAATCTTTTGACTACCGCCCACAGGATGGGTATGGGGTGCATAATAAACATATTAAACTAACTAACTGGCGGGTCATCATGACTAAGACCCACTACAGGAAACACTTGTACAGTTCTCTGACAAATCTTACCTAACCTTACTTATGTTGATCATGGTAAAAGCGTGTTGTATTACTCACGTTATTCTTCTGCACGTGAGTATAGACGTTGTGTTTATCGTTGCCGTAGTTGTTAGGATGGGAACTGAACATGGTGGGATCAGCGATGTAGAGAGGGTGTTTGATGAGGTTATCACTATACTGATGATGTGCTGGTACACGCTGGTACCTGTTTAGTCTCATGGTACCTAACACACTTGAGCTTCCCATTTCCCCGGGGAGCACAATATACCTGTAAGAACAACAGTGGTTATTAGCTTATATACACTTTTCATCCACACTAGCTGATCTAACGCAACTTGGGCTCTGCTGCGTGAACAACCATCCTTCAAGGGAAGAGGCCTTGATTCCCTATCATTCCTGGGATCAAGCCTGATTACCTCCCATTCCCAACAACTGTATGACCTCTTGGGTTTAGCACTTCCTTTTAATATATAAAATAATTATGTAATAAAATATTCCTATTGATAAAAAAAAAGAATGAAAAGTGGAATATTCAAGCGGCTTCAGGAAATCCAAATATTCTTCCTTGAAACCTTTTTATCCACTTCTCCGAGGCTATGGGTCCCACAATTTACACCAGATATTATATTATATTAGAGGGGCCCCCATCCTATAATATAATATCTTTATTTCTACAAGTACATGTACAGGGTATACAGACCTAGCTCACATCAGTGACATACTACTACGTATATAGAAAGCCGCTTGTTTTACAGAGCATTTTGGGCAAATTAGGTTTTGTCCCAGGATGCTGCCCACACCAGTCGACTAACAACCAGGTACCCATTTTAAATTGACGGGTGAACAGGGACAGCAGGTGTCTTATGGAAATACGTCCCTAATGTTTTCCAGCCGTACCGGAGGAGATTCGACCTCCGGACCTCAGTGTGTGAGTTGAGTGCGCTAGCGGTCGAGCTACGGGACACCTGAAAATGATCCTAAAAATAAGAGATAAAAATAGTTAAGCGTGTAACTGACTCTTGATCACCATGATTACTTGACCATCATGGTTACTTACCTGAAGGATATATGAAGGACGTTTCCGGGGTTAATGCCTCCTCGGCCCTGTCCAAGACCAGGCCTCCTGAAGGATCAAGACTAAACGAATCAGGCTGTAATTGCTGGCTGCATGCAGTCCCACGTACGAACCACAGCCTGACTAGTCAGGTGTTAGTAATTCCCCTAATGCATGGGAAGAGGCGTTTAAGAGTTGGGAGACCTCTGATACTCATCGAATTCTCTTACTTGTCGAGACCTTGCTTTTTAATGGAGGTATTTTAGATTGTCTGCAAAGTCTACTGTCATACGGAATGATTTCGGTGTTCATGTTCGGAACCAGTCCCTCCACGATTTTCCAGGTATAAATTATTATGTACCTTTCTCGCCTATGTTCCCAGGAATACAGCTGAAGGGACTTGTGGAAAATTGCATTTATCTGAATGTATCATTATGCATATAACAATAAATGAACATAGATAATTATTATTCGATACCTACCACTGTCATATCCACAAGTTGCTCTGGACCTATTAATTACCAATGAAATATGTATAACCAGGAATACTGGTAAATATATAAATTTTGTGGACTGTATATTAAAAATAATAAATGGTTATATATATACACAATTACATAACAGAAGGAAAATATATCTTAATATCACTCACCAATTTGACTGGAGATTAATGTGTCATGTACAGGACCCCCCCTTTTGCCTATATTTATGAAGAATTTACTGGCCAGAAATTAAACATAATTTAGACAGCTGAGGTTCCTGGAGTTGTCCTGTCCTGTCGCCTGATTCTCAAATTATGCAGGAATGCACATCCAACAATTTCGCCTCCTATTTGAGAGGTGTCAGCCCGATTTTAACCTCTAGAGCACGAAAAATTCTTCCCATTATTCACAACGTGTTATTCAGTTCAAACAAAATGGCGACTGCCCTTCTGCGAAGACGCAGGCTTTCCCATTTTCTATGACAAATTTTTATTAAATACAATATAGGTCATCTATTTACCTATAAATTACCGTATTTTCGGAAAATATACAATATTTTCCACACTGCGGCCGGGCGGAGGTCGTTGGTAAATGACTCAAATTGCTCATTTGACAATGGTGGAAGACCTGGGTACATATAGGATCTGGCATCCACATGGCGACATATTACACAAGATTTAATCACCCTTTTAACACTGCCGTCCTTGTGGAATCCAGAAAGTTTCCCTAATACAAGTTAAGGTATCTTGTACCCCACCATTCATTACATTTTTATGGGCATTTAGAACAATTAAATTTGTTAGATGATGAGTGTTGGACAGTAAGATAGGGTGTTTAGCATAATCACCCAATTCAGCATTTTATAACCTACCTCTGCACCTAATTACATTGTTCTCTAAATAGCCCCAATTTCTCTATTATGGAACCTTTCACAATTTTACTTTCCATCATCAATTTAATCTCATTTCCATAGATTTCCTCCTGTACCCTCTTTATCCAATATTCAAGAGGATGTGAAAACTTATATGAAATATTCATCTTGTTTAGAAATTTAAACACCAACTTAGTTACATTGATTAGTTTGGGTAAAGAAGAATATCTATTTATATCAATGGCTAAGGGAGGACAAACTATTGGAGTGGTGGTCACAGTAATTTCAACAGGAGCAATATACGCCTTTTGTACAGGTCAATTAGCTTTATTTACCAACCAGCTCGGTCCTTTAAACCATGATATAGCATTTACAAATTTAGCATAAGGTAAACCTCGAGACAAGAAATCAGCTGGATTCTCCTCACCAGGTATATGATTAAATGTTAACATATGCTGACCCAAACTATTATACTTCTCTTGCATCTGATTAATTTCAGCAACTCTGTTTTGTACGTACACAATTTTACTGTTTCCATTATGAATCCATTGTAAGGATACCTCATTATCAGACCAAATTACAGTGTCACTAATATTTATCTCCTGCAACTTATTTCTTATATAATTAGCTAATTTGACACCTACATAAATGGCTGTTAATTCCAACTGAGGTAAGGTACGTGATTTAATTGGAGACACTTTAGCCTTAGACATAACAAGAGAGATAACACTCTTACATTGAAGGTAAGCAACTGCTCCATATGCCAATTCTAGGGTAATCTTTACTTATTTTGTCCTTTAATTTGGACGAATTACTAATCCATTCCCTCAGAGGCATATTGGCACTTTGCATTATTTTATTAGCCTCCCCATAAGTCATTAACAGTTTCTCTTCAGTTGACGTCACACCCAGGAAATTGTCCACATAAAATTGTTTGCTCATTACCTTACTCAATGGACTTTTACCTGGAGTTTACCTGGAGAGAGTTCCGGGGGTCAACGCCCCCGCGGCCCGGTCTGTGACCAGGCCTCCTGGTGGATCAGAGCCTGATCAACCAGGCTGTTACTGCTGGCTGCACGCAAACCAACGTACGAGCCACAACCTGGCTGGTCAGGAACCGACTTTAGGTGCTTGTCCAGTGCCAGCTTGAAGACTGCCAGGGGTCTGTTGGTAATCCCCCTTATGTATGCTGGGAGGCAGTTGAACAGTCTCTGGCCCCTGACACTTATTGTATGGTCTCTTAACGTGCTAGGGGACACCCCTGCTTTTCATTGGGGGATGTTGCATCGTCTGCCAAGTCTTTTGCTTTCGTAGTGAGTGATTTTCGTGTGCAAGTTCAGTACTAGTCCCTCTAGGATTTTCCAGGTGTATATAATCATGTATCTCTCCCGCCTGCGTCCAGGAATACAGTTTAGGAACCTCAAGCGCTCCCAGTAATTGAGGTGTTTTTTCTCCGTTATGCGCGCCGTGAAGGTTCTCTGTACATTTTCTAGGTCAGCAATTTCACCAGCCTTGAAAGGTGCTGTTAGTGTGCAGCAATATTCCAGCCTAGATAGAACAAGTGACCTGAAGAGTGTCATCATGGGCTTGGCCTCCCTAGTTTTGAAGGTTCTCATTATCCATCCTGTCATTTTTCTAGCAGATGCGATTGATACAATGTTATGGTCCTTGAAGGTGAGATCCTCCGACATGATCACTCCCAGGTCTTTGACGTTGGTGTTTCGCTCTATTTTGTGTTTACCATATCTAAGTAATTGAAATTTCTCATCGTTGAACTTCATATTGTTTTCTGCAGCCCACTGAAAGATTTGGTTGATGTCCGCCTGGAGCCTTGCAGTGTCTGCAATGGAAACACTGTCATGCAGATTCGGTGTGTTCATCTGCAAAGGAAGTCACGGTGCTGTGGCTGACATCCTTGTCTATGTCGGATATGAGGATGAGGAACAAGATGGGAGCGAGTACTGTGCCTTGTGAAACAGCTTTTCACCGTAGCTGCCTCGGACTTTACTCTGTTGACGATTACTCTCTGTGTTCTGTTAGTGAGGAAATTATAGATCCATCGACCGACTTTTCCTGTTATTCCTTTAGCACGCATTTTGTGCGCTATTATGCCATGGTCACACTTGTCGAAGCCTTTTGCAAAGTCTGTATATATTACATCTGCATTCTTTTTGTCTTCTAGTGCATTTAGGACTTTGTCGTAGTGATCCAATAGTTGAGACAGGCAGGAGCGACCTGTTCTAAACCCATGTTGCCCTGGGTTGTGTAACTGATGGGTTTCTAGATGGGTGGTGATCTTGCTTCTTAGGACCCTTTCAAAGATTTTTATGATATGGGATGTTAGTGCTATCGGTCTGTAGTTCTTTGCTGTTGCTTTACTGCCCCCTTTGTGGAGTGGGGCTATGTCTGTTGTTTTTATTAACTGTGGGACGACCCCCGTGTCCATGCTCCCTCTCCATAGGATGGAAAAGGCTCGTGATAGGGGCTTCTTTGCAGTTTCTTGATGAACACGGAGTTCCATGAGTCTGGCCCTGGGGCAGAGTGTCATGGGCATGTCATTTTATCGCCTTTTCGAAGTCATTTGGCGTCAGGATAACATCGGATAGGCTTGTGTTAACCAAATTTTGTGGCTCTCATAAAAAATTCATTTTGATCTTCGACTCTCAGTCTGGTTAGCGGCTTGCTAAAAACTGAGTCATATTGGGACTTGAGTAGCTCACTCATTTCCTTGCTGTCATCTGTGTAGGACCCATCTTGTTTAAGTAGGGGCCCATACTGGACGTTGTTCTCGACTTTGATTTGGCATAGGAGAAGAAATACTTTGGGTTTCTTTCGATTTCATTTATGGCTTTTAGTTCTTCCCGCAATTCCTGACTCCTATAAGATTCCTTTAGCTTAAGTTCGATGCTTGCTATTTCTCTGACCAGTGTCTCTCTACGCATTTCAGATATATTGACCTCTTTTAGCCGCTCTGTTATTCTTTTCCGTCGCCTGTAAAGGGAGCGCCTGTCTCTTTCTATTTTACATCTACTCCTCCTTTTTCTTAGAGGAATAAACCTTGTGCATACATCGAGGGCCACCAAGTTAATCTGTTCTAGGCATAAGTTGGGATCTGTGTTGCTTAGTATATCTTCCCAGCTTATATCAGTTAGGACTTGGTTTACTTGGTCCCACTTTATGTTTTTGTTATTGAAGTTGAATTTGGTGAATGCTCCCTCGTGACTAGTCTCATTATGTCGGTGTGGGGCTCCACGCATACATGTCTGAACCTCAATTATGTTGTGATCTGAGTATATTGTTTTTGATATGGTGACATTTCTTATTTCTTATTTCCATACGTTTAAGGTGTGCATTTATCGTCGCTTGAAGTAGGAACGGACTGGATGTAGCACCAAATAATACGCTCCTAAAGCGAAAGGTTTTCAGAGTGCTAAGTGGGTCACTAGGATTCTCAGGCCATAAGAAGCAGGTACAATCCCGGTCAGCCTTTTGTAAACCCACTCTTAGGAAAGCTTTACTTATGTCAGCCGTAAAGGCATAATTTTCCATCCTGAAATTTAATAAGATATCTCCTAATTTTTTCGTCAACGACGGACCTGTCATCAAACAGTCATTTAAACTAGGTACATTTTTGTTACTCCTGGCACTAAAATTAAACACAATCCTCAAAGGAGTGGTCTTAGAATCCTTCTTCACTCCTTGATGTGGCAAATAGTGACCATAAATTTTGGCTTGCTCAGGAGGTACCTCTTCTATAAATTTATTAATTAACTGCTCAGCAATTATATCATTATAGGCAGTTAACAATTCTGGTGTCTTACTCAGTTCGCGGAGCTGAGCCTTTAACTGTCCATATGCCATTCTGTAATTAGTGGACAATTCTGGATGGTTCAGTCTCCACGGAAGTCGTACCCAGTATTGTCCAGATTCAAATTTTACATCTCTCAGGTATTGCTCCTGAGTAAAAAGAATCGTCTGGACTTTCTTCATTTACATTTATTCCAATATGTCTAATTCCACAATTTATGCACTGGCTCAAACACCATCCTCTATGGAAGAATTATTACTGGGGTACGATTTCATGAGTAAGACACACAGTTATGGTATTTGTAGTTTCCTCTAGTCATGAATTATTATTACGAGGAATCCTACCATACATTACATGGCCTCCTGCAGTCTTCAAAAGGGTGACACCACATTTCTTTACCATACCCTTTACAAAGGAGGCATAATAGTCACTACCTATCAAAATATTTATTGGGCCTACAGAATCATCACTTACACCATAAGGTGCTATATTTACATTATGTGAGTCTTTATGTAGCTTTACTAAGCCCTACTGTAGATATTTTCTCTGGAAGTCTATCTACAATTACTGCATTAACACGTTTTTTCTCATTGCCCAACCTGACAGTTACATAAACAGTGTCATACAATTGAGCTCTTTTGTCTGAGAGAAAACCAGATAATTTTGAAGTTGTGGGATCTCCCATCTGTACTTTCATACCATCAAGACATTTACGTTTTATGAAAGTACGCTGGGATCCCTGGTCCAATAATGCATTTATATTTTTTGATTTATGCCTTTCATCATCAATTTTTACCTGTAATACAGGTAAGGTTACTTCAGCAAAACCATCATTATTAATATTAGCAGCAATTTTTACATTAGCTACTGTTGTGTCAGGATTGTCAACATTATCATTATTATCAACATTATCATATAGACCCTTACACATGACTATATGGTGTCTTCCTTTGTGACATTGATAACAGTTGTTTAATTTGGCATAGCAATCCTTTACATTGTGATTACCTAAACACCTGATACATCTGTCAAGTTCCTCCAATCTTTGAACTTTATCATTCCATGAATTGTATGCATTGCAATTCTTAGAAAAATGAGTACCCTTACAGAAGAGACAATCTCTCTTTTCTCTGACTGGTTTCTTATTAACTGGGCTACTCGTTGGAGGGTACTTATTCTTCTTACCTTGTGGAGAATCATTATTTCTGATTCTTGCTACTTGATATGCACCTATGCAACTATTTTTAGGAAATGAATTTTGATTATTAACATAGGGATAATTTTTCCCTTTGTGAAACTTGACAGATACCTCAGAGTTATTATGTGTTGCATCTTTAAAATGAGTTGGTTGGCTGGTCTGCAACTTAACAATTAATTCTTGTAGACCTAGTCTTATTTCCTCCAGACCAAAATAACCCTTGTGATATTTATTTGAGAGTCATTCAAGTGTTTTACAGCTTAATTTATTGTGTACTATGACACTCAATAACCAGTCTGATTCCTTCAGATTATATTTATTGCTTAAAGTTTTGAGAGTGCTCTCCAGTTTAACTCTAAATTGTTGTAAACCTTTGCAAGTGTGATCTGGGGATTTTAAATTAACAATGATATTCACTAGATCCAACCTACTTTGTTCTATATTACCATAAGTGACCTTCAACAAGTCAACTGCTTCCTTGTAAGAGACATCTACATTGGGAAAGGCTTGTATGAGTATGTGAGCATCTCCTCTTACCTGTCCTTTGAGGTAAATTAATTTAGTTACACAGGCTAGGTCACTCCTGTCATGCACAGCTGCTTTAAAAATTGACCAAAATTCCTCCCAATTTTCTCCAGGATTAAACACAGGCAAACACAATTCTGGGAGTTTTGGCAAAGACATATTATTTGTTGGAGCAGACTGATTAACTGCCTGGTTTACACATTTTAATTTATTCAAATCCTGACTTTTACAAGAAAGAATCTTTTCCTCTAATTCATAATATTGATTAATCATGAGATCTACTTCAGTCTCATCTACACAGTTTACTAACAAATCTCCTTCATATTTGTTGTAATATAATTTGTATGAATCATATCTATTACCTAAAGCATCTAAATACAATTTTAAATCATCAGTATTCACAGTTTCTTGATTCATTAATTCCAAACATTTATTATATGCCTTGGTTACATGAACTTTTTTAGCTTGTAGTGATGCTTTCTTTACTCTATATTCCATATGTTTGTCTTCTATATTAATTTCCTCATTTTCAGCCATGATGCAATGTATTAAATTCAACTTTATTAATAACACTGATTACAACTTAAAATACTGATACAACTTACCTTTGATTAAATCCTAGCTACTTGAGCTTAGCAATTACATGTATAATATAAATTTTAAATGTACATTAATACAAACTTGGCTCATCAAAATTAATATTATACAAATTAATAAATCCTTGCCAGAATTTGGCATAGCAAAATTAATATACACATTAATAATTAGCTACACATGGCTTATCAATTACACATACACTGATATAAATCTTGGCCAAAATTGGCTTATCAAAATAATATTATACAAATATAAATCCTTGCCAGAATTTGGCATAGCAAAATTAATATTATACACAATATAATCTTTATCCACACTTGTCTTATCAATTACACATACACTGATATAAATCTTGGCCAGAATTGTCTTATCAAATTAGTATTATACAAATTAATATAAACTTAGCCAGACTTGAGCTTAGCTTATCAAAATTAATATTGTAATTATTATAATCCACTACACATTAAGTAAATTTGTGAACTTAACACCCACCTCCTTCTGTCATTTCACATATAATTATTAAGTAATTAACTAATTAATGACTTCACTAATTACCTCAGGTTCAAGAAGGACCAACGGGCAAATTAAATGTGGAAAATTGCATTTATCTGAATGTATCATTATGTACATAACAATAAATGAACATAGATAATTATTATTTATCAGTTAGACAAGTAGGAATTTGGGACACCTAGGTCGCAAAAATGTCCCCCTTCGATACCTACCACTGTCATATCCACAAGTTGTCTGGACCTATTAATTACCAATGGAAATATGGTATAACCAGGAATACTGGTAATATATAAATTTTGTGGACTGTATATTAAAAAATAAATGGTTTTTATATATACACAATTACATAACAGAAGGAAAATATCTTAATATCACTCACCAATTTGACTGGAGATTAATGTGTCATGTACAGGACCCCCCCTTTTGCCTATATTTATGAAGAATTTACTGGCCAGAAATTAAACATAATTTAGACAGCTGAGGTTCCTGGAGTTGTCCTGTGCTGTCGCCTGATTCTCAAATTATGCAGGAATGCACATCCAACAATTTCGCCTCCTATTTGAGAGGTGTCAGCCCGATTTTAACATCTAGAGCACGAAAAATTCTCCCATTATTCACAACGTGTTATTCAATTCAAACAAAATGGCGACTGCCCTTCTGTGCAGACGCAGGCTTTCCCATTTTCTATGACAAATTTTTATTAAATACAATATAGGTCATCTATTTATCTATAAATTACCGTATTTTCGGAAAATATACAATATTTTCCACAGGACTTATAGCGTTCCCATTAGTTTAGATGTTTGACTGAGTATATACGAGCAGTGAAAGGTCTCTGTACGTTTTCCAGTGCAACAATCTCGCCACCATGGTTAATTAACCATCATGGTTACTTACCCACCATGGTTACTTGACCATCATGGTTACTTCCCCACCATAGTTACTTGACCATCATGGTTACTTGCCCACCATAGTTACTTGACCACCGTGGTTGTTTGCTCACCATGGTTACTTGACCAACATGGTTACTCGACCACCATGTTTACTTATCCACCATGGTTACTTGACCACCGTGGTTACTAGCCCCCGTGGTTACTTGACCACCGTGGTTACTTGACCACTGTGGTTACTGACCCCCTGTGGTTACTTGACCACATGGTTACTTGACCCCGTGTTTGCTTACCCACCATGGTTTCAAAAACCATGGTTACTTATCCACAATGGTTAC